>JANAVB010004201.1:0-247777 GCA_029216955.1 Iris pallida | reverse complement strand
AATTCCTTGAAATACACAGTGTTCTAATCAGTTGCTTATGCGATTCCAGGTGATCGCGTAGCGACGCAGCGCAGCCAACCGGTCGCTCGCTTGAAGCAAGCCTAAGGCGAGTGGCTGACCTCCTTCACCTCGTCCCTCTACTTCAAAGCTCAATATGTGACGTAAAATGATGCTTGTCATAATAGTGTAGAATCAAAGAATCGTAGCACGATTCTTTACAAAACACTTGTCATCGATGCTGCTTGCCGGTTTCGGAAAAAGAAAAACACTGCCTTATGCAATTATACTTGGTCTATGCAAAACAATGAATGAATCGATTAACGTTTATCGCAACGATACGGCTAAATGAGTAAATCAACTAAGTTCAAAGGAAACGATCATTGGACAACTTGTCGACAAGGTGTAGTTTCCTCGAACGGTTACCTAGGCCAAGGGACCGATTCGACCCGGGAGGAACGAGTGTATAGCAAGCGCCAGCCCTTCATCGGCGCGAGTTATGCGAGAACTTTTGCACAGGGCTCGCTACCCGACGCGAAAGGGTCGCCGTCTAACTCAGCTATAGTCCAAGATGGCTTGACATTGCCAGTGGCCCTCACCCCCTTTTCACTGCTTAACAAATGCACATGGCACGAGATGATTTTGATAGTTGCTCAACGTTATACAATTTCATATGCTTGCCTCAAAACATGTTAACATGCAAATCGAACAGATGTTAACATGCAAATCGAACAGGATGGTTAGAAAGATCATTGAAATAGCTAGCTAACATGCTTACGAAACTTCTTGAATCAAATGCAGAGCTTGGATTTAATTAGCCATTCGCCAGTACATGTGTTTTGTGCTGATCCTTGCTCTTTGCAGGTCCCGCGAACCAGGAAGGACGCGCCAACTAACTCGGCGACGTTCGTGACTTTTGAAGCTTCGGTCGTGCGTCGAAGACTTGATCTGCGACTCCCCTTTTGAAGGCTCTCGACAGTCCAAGGAAGATGACTCAGCGTCCCTCCCATCCAGGTCACTGAGTACTTTGTTGTATATTGAGGGATGTGTGCAATATATGGAACGGCTATCTCATTGGCACTCTTTTGTAATCGAGTCATGTTGTAGCCCGTGCGGCAATAAGTCTTGTATCGGAGTCTGTAAAAGATGTTCATTATCAATAAAGATCAAGTTTCCTTTATATATTGTGTGAATCAATTTGTCTGCGTACTCTCTTAGATCTCGTGTCTCGGATTACCTTATGACTATGCCTTGTGCGAAAACAAATTAGGTTCGCACGGCATCACGCCCGGGGGACGACTATCGATTCAACGGAATCGAGACGTGACATAATGGTATCAGAGCACGGCTTTACGTCCTTGGCCTCTAGTGTCGAGTACTGGTTTCCAAACGTTGGCCTTGTGTCGATGAGAAGAGTTGTTTCATACGCTGAACCCACGACATTTTCTGAAACTAACGAGAGTTGCCTTTCCTTTTTTCCATGCAGTTGCGGGAACTCAGGCGGAAGACGAGACGAGCGCTTCCAGCGGCTCGAGTGCTTCTAGACCCGAGCATTCCGTCAACCCAACGGGAATGACACCTGCCGTAGCTGGACCTTCCGGCGACCCGATGCAACGTATGTTGCAGATGTTTGAAATGCAGCAACGTCAAAACGAGCTCCACCGTCAGCAAGCGAAGGCCTGTCAGACTCAATTTGAAAATCGGTTCGAGGCTCAATTCAAGCTGCAGCAGCAGCAGCTGAATACTCTCCAACAAATCGTACAGTCGGTCGTGGGCAACAACAACAATTCAACGATAACGCCTGCCGTGACCCAGCCTGCGGTTCGATCCAACGAAGCTGAACCAGAGGCGCTTTGCTCTCACCTGCGGCACCGAGAAGCTCTAACTTCGAGGTGTCAAAATTCAACAAAAGCTGCCGCACTTTCTTCAACGGCACAGAAGATCCCTCGGTGGCGATCGACTGGTTGGAGGAGCTGGAAGATAAGTTCGAGCTTCTGGGTGTCGAAGACTCGAAGAAAGTCGCGTGTGCTCAACTTCTACTTCGAATGAACACGCACGATCGAAGTGTCAAAATTCAACAAAAGCTGTCGCACTTTCTTCAACGGCACAGAAGATCCCTCGGTGGCAATCGACTGGTTGGAGGAGCTGGAAGATAAGTTCGAGCTTCTGGGTGTCGAAGACTCGAAGAAAGTCGCGTGTGCTCAACTTCTACCTCGAATGAACACGCACGATTGGTGGGCTGTGCAGGCGGGAGACAACAACGCACACAAGCGTCAAAATCGAGGCAACGGAGGCGGCAACCATACGAAGGATCGAGTAGTTTGCACTTTCTGCCACAAGGAGGGGCACTTGATCAGCGAGTGCCGATTGAAGAATGGTACGTGCCTCGGGTGCGGCCGAGCCGACCATATCGTACGCGACTGCCCGGAAAAGTCAAACCAGCGCCCACGACAACACCATCAGAACCGAGGCCAAGCACCTCGGGCTCCCCCGACCGCGCAACAAAATGGCCAAGACTGTCGCCCCAATGCTCAGGGCCGCGTCTACGCCATGACTCGCGACGAAGCGTTCGCATCCGATACAGTCGTGACAGGTATACTGCAATTCAATAATAAACCTGCTCGTGTATTGTTTGATTCGGGTGCCACGCATAGTTTTATATCGGCGGACTTTGCCGCCGAGCACAAATTCTCCTTGACACCACTGGGCCTCGATCTCTCTGTTAACGTACCGTCGGGCATGCCACTACTTGCAAATTTAGTCTGCGGAGACGGAATCATCTGTATAGGTGGTCAAAAGGTCAGTCTCGATGCGATAGTTCTAAATATTAAGGACAACGATATCATTCTTGGGATGGATTGGCTCGGTCCGTGCAACGCAACCATAGACTGCGCCGAAAAGAGGGTCACATTCCGCATACCTAGTGCCTGAATTCTGCTACTCGTGTGGTGAGGCGTCGCCGACCTGCATGGTGATCTCCGCAATATCTGCTCGACGGATGCTGCATTCCGGGTGCGAAGGCTATGTAGCTTCCGTTCGAGACATGCGACAGGATGGTGCACACGCGGGTCAGACCGACGTTGTGGCAGAATTCTCCGATGTGTTCCCGGACGAGCTGCCCGGCATGCCGCCCGATCGAGAGATTAAGTTCACTATCGATACATTCCCCGACACTCGACCGATCTCGAAAGCCCCGTACAGAATGGCCCCTGCAGAGCTAAAAGAACTCAAAGTGCAGTTACAAGAATTGCTCGACAAGGGATTCATCCGACCCAGCGTCTCGCCCTGGGAGCGCCCGTGCTGTTTGTCAAGAAGAAGGATGGCTCTATGCGTCTTTGTATCGACTACCGCGAGCTGAATAAAGTCACCGTCCGGAACAAATACCCCCTGCCCTGCATCGACGATCTGTTCGATCAGCTTCAGGGAGCCACGGTGTTCTCGAAAATTGATCTGCGTTCGGGTTACCATCAACTCAAGATCAAGCCGGACGATGTGTCGAAGTCTGCCTTCCGCACTCGATACGGCCATTACGAGTTCCTGGTAATGTCGTTCGGCCTAACGAATACCCCTGTCGCTTTCATGGATTTAATGAATCGGATATTCCGACCATTCCCCGACAAGTTCGTAGTAGTCTTTATCGACGATATACTCGTCTACTCGAAGAATAGGCAGCACACACTGAGCATCTGCGGACCGTGCTTCAGACCCTTCGAGAAAATCAACTGTACGCGAAGCGAAACAAATGTGAATTTTGGCTGAGTAGCGTCGCATTCCTCGGACACATCATTCCAACTGAAGGCATTGCGGTCGACCCCAAGAAAGTTGAAGCCGTTGTCGATTGGAAGCGGCCAACGTCCGTCAGCGAGATTCGAAGTTTCCTTGGCTTAGCGAGATACTATCGACGCTTCGTGAAAGACTTCGCGAAGATCGCATCGCCCCTGACTCGCCTCACCCAGAAAGGAGTCGCATTTGACTGGTCAGACGACTGCGAAGCTTCATTCCAAGAATTAAAGCAACGGCTCGTCTCGGCCCCGATACTCGCACTTCCAGAAGGGACTGAGGGTTTCCAGATATTCAGCGATGCGTCCGGTCAGGGCTTGGGGTGTGTGCTGATGCAGCGGAACAAGGTGATATCTTTTGCTTCCCGACAGCTAAAGCCGCACGAGAAGAATTATCCCACGCACGACCTAGAGTTAGCGGCGATTGTGTTTGCGTTGAAATTGTGGCGTCACTACCTCTATGGCGTGGCGTGCACGATCTACACCGATCACAAGAGCCTCAAGTATTTATCACGCAGAGGGAACTGAACTTGCGGTAGAGGCGCTGGCTTGAACTGATCAAGGATTACGACTTGACTATCGACTATACGCCGGAAAAGGGAAATGTTGTGGCGGACGCTCTGAGTCGGAAGTACATAGCCTCGCTATCCATCGACCGCAAACTGCTACGCGACCTAGAAGAGATGGGCATCGAACTCCGAGTCCAATTCCGGAATGTGCAGTTGGCAAAGTTGCAGTTAGAGCCGAGCTTGCTTGAAAAGATCAAGACCGCTCAGAACGATCCGTACCTGAAGAAAATGCGAGATCTAATCTCGACGGGCAGGACGACCGACTTTGCGGAAGACAAGACCGGCGTGCTTCGATTGAGGGGTAGGCTATGCGTTCCGGATGATTCAGAACTTAGAAAGGAGATATTGTCGGAGGCGCACTACGCGAAGTACACCTTGCATCCCGGCAGTACGAAGATGTACAAGGACCGCCGCACAAACTTCTAGTACCACAGGATGAAAAGAGATGTGGCACTTTTCGTGTCGCAATGCATGGCCTGTCAACAGGTGAAAGCTGAGCACCAGAGACCAGGCGGGGACGCAGAATCTGGCGATTCCGGAATGGAAGTGGCAGCACGTGTGCATGGATTTTATTTTTGGTCTGCCGAAGACGCCGCGGGAAATGATGCCATCTGGGTCATCGTCGATCGATTAACCAAGTCAGCGCACTTTATTGCCATCAAAGTTACTTGGAGCGTTGATCGCTTGGCACAGATATATCTTGATGAGATAGTACGGCTGCACGGAGTTCCAGTATCCATCGTCTCTGATCGGGATTCACGGTTCATGTCGCGATTCTGAAGTAGCCTTCAGTCGGCGCTGGGTACCAAGTTGCAGTTCAGCTCGGCTTACCATCCTCAGACCGACGGCCAAACGGAGTGCGTCAATCAGATTCTCGAAGACATGCTACGACTCTGCGCAATTGACTTCAAATCAAGCTGGGACAATCATCTACCTCTGGCCGAATTCGCATACAACAACAGCTATCAATCCAGCATTCAAATGGCGCCATATGAAGCCTTGTACGGACGCAAGTGCCGATCACCCATTTGCTGGGACGAAGTCGGAGAGCGGCAGATTCTCGGCCCGGAACTGGTGGAACAGACCGTGCAGAAAATTTGGCTCATTCGGGAAAGACTAAAGACTACACAGAGTCGTCAGAAAAGCTATGCGGACATTCATCGACGACCGCTCGAGTTTCAAAAGTCGATCACGTGTTTCTCAAAGTGTCGCCGATGCGGGGAGTTACTCGGTTCGGCGCAAAAGGGAAGTTGAGTCCGAGATTCGTTGGGCCGTTCGAAATACTTGAACGGGTCGCCCAAGTGGCCTATAAAATTGCCTTACCGCCGGCGCTTGAAGGTGTACACAATGTCTTCCATGTCTCTCAACTGCGAAAGTACGTACACGACCCGAGCCACGTGGTAGATTTTGGCCAGCTGGAGCTAAAGACCGACTTATCCTACGTTGAAGAGCCAGTTCAAATCATGGAACGCAAGGATAAGCTGCTGCGCAATCGAACGATCCCTCTCGTCCGCGTCCTCTGGAGGAACCATTCGGTCGAAGAGTCGACGTGGGAGCTTGAATCGGAAATGAGGAGAAATTTCCTTCGTTATTCTCGTAGAGGTAGGTTCTATCTTAAGTTTCGAGGACGAAACTTTTTATTAGTTGGTTATGGTGTAGTGCCCCGTCCCTACATCGTGCCCCGTTTTCGTACACGGAGTGCGCGAGAAAGGAACATTGTCGCCATCGATTCGGTCGGGACCGATAGGTCGGAATCGACCGAGTCGATCGAACGGGAACGGTTGAATTAAGATCCATTACACGTTATGGAATGGCTTCTTCGGAACCAAGTCCCATATTCAGCGGGTTGCGTCTCGAGGATTGGCTCTGCGGCTGAGTCGGGAGAGACCTCCCGTTGCTCTGGTTTTCATGCCGCACTTGATTTGGCTTTGGCTTTCGTTTTCGTGAATGCGCTTTTCGTGAATGTTTTCGATGGGCTTTCGTGACGCGTTTTCGAGCTCGCATTCATATCGAAATTCCTTGAAATACACGGTGTTCTAATCAGTTGCCTACGCGATCTCAAGGAATTTCGATATGAATGCGAGCTCGAAAACGCGTCACGAAAGCCCATCGAAAACATTCACGAAAAGCGCATTCACGAAAACGAAAGCCAAAGCCAAATCATGCGGCATGAAAACCAGAGCAACGGGAGGTCTCTCCCGACTCAGCCGCAGAGCCAATCCTCGAGGCGCAACCCGCTGAATATGGGACTTGGTTCCGAAGAAGCCATTCCATAACGTGGAATGGATCTTAATTCAACCGTGCACGTTCGATCGACTCGGTCGATTCCGACCTATCGGTCCCGACCGAATCGATGGCGACAGTGTTCCTTTCTCGCGCACCCCGTGGACGAAAACGGGACACGATGTAGGGACGGGACAGTACACCATAACCAACTAATAAAAAGTTTCGTCCTCGAAACTTAAGATAGAACCTACGTCTACGAGAATAACGAAGGAAATTTCTCCTTCATTTCCGATTCAAGCTCCCACGTCGACTCTTCGACCGAATGGTTCCTCCAGAGGACGCTGACGAGAGGGATCGTTCGATTGCGCAGCAGCTTATCCTTGCGTTCTATGATTTGAACTGGCTCTTCAACGTAGGATAAGTCGGTCTTTAGCTCCAGCTGGCCAAAATCTACCACGTGGCCCGGGTCGTGCACGTACTTCCGCAGTTGAGAGACATGGAAGACATTGTGTATACCTTCAAGCGCCGACGGTAAGGCAATTTTATAGGCCACTGGGGCGACCCGTTCAAGTATTTCGAACGGCCCAACGAATCTCGGACTCAACTTCCCCTTTGCGCCGAACCGAGTAACTCCCCGCATGGACGACACTTTGAGAAACACGTGACCGCCTTCTTGAAACTCGAGCGGTCGTCGGAATGTCCGCATAGCTTTTCTGACGACTCTGTGCAGTCTTTAGTCTTTCCCGAATGAGCCGAATTTTCTGCACGGTCTGTTCCACCAGTTCCGGGCCGAGAATCTGCCGCTCTCCGACTTCGTCCCAGCAAATGGGTGATCGGCACTTGCGTCCGTACAAGGCTTCATATGGCGCCATTTGAATGCTGGATTGATAGCTGTTGTTGTATGCGAATTCGGCCAGAGGTAGATGATTGTCCCAGCTTGATTTGAAGTCAATTGCGCAGAGTCGTAGCATGTCTTCGAGAATCTGATTGACGCGCTCCGTTTGGCCGTCGGTCTGAGGATGGTAAGCCGAGCTGAACTGCAACTTGGTACCCAGCGCCGACTGAAGGCTACTCCAGAATCGCGACATGAACCGTGAATCCCGATCAGAGACGATGATACTGGAACTCCGTGCAGCCGTACTATCTCATCAAGATATATCTGTGCCAAGCGATCAACGCTCCAAGTAACTTTGATGGCAATAAAGTGCGCTGACTTGGTTAATCGATCGACGATGACCCAGATGGCATCATTTCCCCGCGGCGTCTTCGACAGACCAATAATAAAATCCATGCACACGTGCTGCCACTTCCATTCCGGAATCGCCAGATTCTGCATCTCCCCGCCTGGTCTCTGGTGCTCAGCTTTCACCTGTTGACAGGCCATGCATTGCGACACGAAAAGTGCCACATCTCTTTTCATCCCGTGCCACTAGAAGTTTGTGCGGCGGTCCTTGTACATCTTCGTACTGCCGGGATGCAAGGTGTACTTCGCGTAGTGCGCCTCCGACAATATCTCCTTTCTAAGTTCTGAATCATCCGGAACGCATAGCCTACCCCTCAATCGAAGCACGCCGGTCTCGTCTTCCGCAAAGTCGGTCGTCCTGCCCGTCGAGATTAGATCTCGCATTTTCTTCAGGTACGGATCGTTCTTCTGAGCGGTCTTGATCTTTTCAAGCAAGCTCGGCTCTAACTGCAACTTTGCCAACTGCACATTCCGGAATCGGACTCGGAGTTCGATGCCCATCTCTTCTAGGTCGCGTAGCAGTTTGCGGTCGATGGATAGCGAGGCTATGTACTTCCGACTCAGAGCGTCCGCCACAACATTTCCCTTTCCCGGCGTATAGTCGATAGTCAAGTCGTAATCCTTGATCAGTTCAAGCCAGCGCCTCTACCGCAAGTTCAGTTCCCTCTGCGTGAATAAATACTTGAGGCTCTTGTGATCGGTGTAGATCGTGCACGCCACGCTATAGAGGTAGTGACGCCACAATTTCAACGCAAACACAATCGCCGCTAACTCCAGGTCGTGCGTGGGATAATTCTTCTCGTGCGGCTTTAGCTGTCGGGAAGCAAAAGATATCACCTTGTTCCGCTGCATCAGCACACACCCCAAGCCCTGACCGGACGCATCGCTGAATATCTGGAAACCCTCAGTCCCTTCTGGAAGTGCGAGTATCGGGGCCGAGACGAGCCGTTGCTTTAATTCTTGGAATGAAGATTCGCAGTCGTCTAACCAGTCAAATGCGACTCCTTTCTGGGTGAGGCGAGTCAGGGGCGATGCGATCTTCGCGAAGTCTTTCACGAAGCGTCGATAGTATCTCGCTAAGCCAAGGAAACTTCGAATCTCGCTGACGGACGTTGGCCGCTTCCAATCGACAACGGCTTCAACTTTCTTGGGGTCGACCGCAATGCCTTCAGCTGGAATGATGTGTCCGAGGAATGCGACGCTACTCAGCCAAAATTCACATTTGTTTCGCTTCGCGTACAGTTGATTTTCTCGAAGGGTCTGAAGCACGGTCCGCAGATGCTCAGTGTGTTGCTGCCTATTCTTCGAGTAGACGAGTATATCGTCGATAAAGACTACTACGAACTTGTGTCGAGGAATGGTCGGAACATCCGATTCATTAAATCCATGAAAGCGGCAGGGGCATTCGTTAGGCCGAACGGCATTACCAGGAACTCGTAATGGGCGTATCGAGTGCGGAAGGCAGACTTCGGCACATCGTCCAGCTTGATCTTGAGTTGATGGTAACCCGAACGCAGATCAATTTTCGAGAACACCGTGGCTCCCTGAAGCTGATCGAACAGATCGTCGATGCGGGGCAGGGGGTATTTGTTCCGGACGGTGGCTTTATTCAGCTCGCAGTAGTCGATACAAAGACGCATAGAGCCATCCTTCTTCTTGACAAACAGCACGGGCGCTCCCAGGGCGAGACGCTGGGTCGGATGAATCCCTTGTCGAGCAATTCTTGTAAATGCACTGAGTTCTTTTAGCTCTGCAGGGGCCATTCTGTACGGGGCTTTCGAGATCGATCGAGTGTCGGGAATGTATCGATAGTAAACTCAATCTCTCGATCGGACGGCATGCCGGGCAGCTCGTCCGGGAACACATCGAAAAATTCTGCCACAACGTCGGTCTGACCCGCGTTTGCACCATCCTGTCGCATGTCTCGAACGGAAACTAGATAGCCTTCGCACCCAGGATGCAGCATCCGTCGAGCAGATATTGCGGAGATCACCATGCAGGTCGGCGACGCCTCACCACACGAGTAGCAGAATTCAGGCACTCCAGGTATGCGAAATGTGACCCTCTTTTCGGCGCAGTCTATGGTTGCGTTGCACGGACCGAGCCAATCCATCCCAAGAATGATATCGTAGTCCTTAATATTTAGAACTATCGCATCGAGACTGACCTTTTGACCACCTATACAGATGATTCCGTCTCCGCAGACTAAATTTGCAAGTAGTGGCATGCCCGACGGTACGTTAACAGAGAGATCGAGGCCCAGTGTGTCAAGGAGAATTTGTGCTCGACGGCAAAGTCGCCGATATAAAACTATGCGTGGCACTCGAATCAAACAATACACGAGCAGGTTTATTATTGAATTGCAGTATACCTGTCACGGCTGTATCGGATGCGAACGCTTCGTCGCGAGTCATGGCGTAGACGCGGCCCTGAGCATTGGGGCGACAGTCTTGGCCATTTTGTTGCGCGGTCGGGGGAGCCCGAGGTGCTTGGCCTCGATTCTGATGGTGTTGTCGCGGGCGCTGGTTTGACTTTTCCGGGCAGTCGCGTACGATATGGTCGGCTCGGCCGCACCCGAGGCACGTACCATTCTTCAATCGGCACTCGCTGATCAAGTGCCCCTCCTTGTGGCAGAAAGTGCAAACTACTCGATCCTTCGTCTGGTTGCCGCGATTTTGACGCTTGTGTGCGTTGTTGCCTCCCGCATTACTATGGCGTTTGTTATTAAAGTGAACAGCGCCGGTAGTAGTAGGAGGGTACTCGGACTCCAGACGGAGGACATGGTTGAGTGCCTCGCCCATGGTTTTGTATTCGGGCACCGAAACATGCGCACGGATAGTTGAACGCATGCCCACTTCGAATCGTCGAGCTGGTCTTGCAGTGGTTGGTAGATAGTCTCCAGCAAACTTGGCCAGTTTGTTGAATTCGGCCGCATACTGTCGTACAGTCATATTCCCTTGTATCAATTGCATAAACTCATTTTCTTTCTCCTGTCGCACGGCTGCTGAAAGATATTCTGTTTCAAATGCACTTTTGAATGTAGCCCAGGAAATCGCCGCCGTCTCGTCTTCACGTCGAATAGCCCGCTTCTGCACAGCCCACCAATCGTGCGCGTTCATTCGAAGTAGAAGTTGAGCACACGCGACTTTCTTCGAGTCTTCGACACCCAGAAGCTCGAACTCATCTTCCAGCTCCTCCAACCAGTCGATCTCCACCGAGGGATCTGATCGCGTAGGCGACGACAGCGCAGCCAACCGGTCGCTCGCTTGAAGCAAGCCTAAGGCGAGTGGCTGACCTGCTTCGCCTCGTCCCTCTACTTCAAGCTCAATATGTGAAGTAAAATGAATGCTTGTCATAATAGTGTAGAATCAAAGAAATCGTAGCACGATTCTTTACAAAACACTTGTCATCGAACTGCCGGTTTCGGAAAAAGAAAAACACTGCCTTATGCAATTATACTTGGTCTATGCAAAACAATGAATGAATCGATTAACGTTTATCGCAACGATACGGCTAAATGAGTAAATCAACTAAGTTCAAAGGAAAACGGTCATTGGACAACTTGTCGACAAGGGTGTAGTTTCCTCGAACGGTTACCTAGGCCAAGGGACCGATTCGACCCGGGAGGAACGAGTGTATAGCAAGCGCCAGCCCTTCATCGGCACGAGTTATGCGGGAACTTTCGCACAGGGCTCGCTACCCGACGCGAAAGGGTCGCCGTCTAACTCGGCTATAGTCCGAGATGGCTTGACATTGCCAGTGGCCCTCACACCCTTTTCACTGCTTAACAAATGCACATGGCACGGGATGATTTTGATAGTTGCTCAACGTTATACAATTTAATATGCTTGCCTCAAAACATGTTAACATGCAAATTGAACAGGATGGTTAGAAAGATCATTGAAATAGCTAGCTAACATGCTTACGAAACTTCTTGAATCAAATGCAGAGCTTGGATTTAATTAGCCATTCGCCAGTACATGTGTTTTTGTGCTGATCCTCGCTCTTTGCAGGTCCCGCGAACCAGGAAGGACGCGCCAACTAGCTCGGCGACGTTCGTGACTTTTGAAGCTTCGGCCGTGCGTCGAAGATTTGATCTGCGACTCCCCTTTTGAAGGCTCTCGACAGTCCAAGGAATATGACTCAGCGTCCCTCCCATCCAGGTCACTGGAGTACTTTGTTGTATATTTAGGGATGTGTGCAATGTATGGAACGGCTATCTCATCGGCACTCTTTTGTAATCGAGTCATGTTGTAGCCCGTGCGGCAATGAGTCTTGTATCGGAGTCTGTAAAAGATGTTCATTATCAATAAAGATCAAGTTTCCTTTATATATTGTGTGAATCAATTTGTCTGCGTACTCTTAGATCTCGTGTCTCGGATTACCTTATAACTATGCCTTGTGCGAAAGCAAATTAGGTTCGCACGGCATCACGCCCGGGGGACGACTATCGATTCGACGGAATCAGAACGTGACCGGGCGGGGGAGAACAACCTGGATATTCCTAAATAGTCCCATAGCATAATAAAAATAAAAAGCTGATCAGTAAATATTCTACTCGTTCGTAGGGCCATGCGAATCGAGTTTGTGAGGCTTAGCCCACGTATTTTTGTTTGCTCAAGGGAGGCAAACTAAGCCCAAGGGAGGCTCTTGTTTTCGTTTGCTCAAGGGAGGCAAACTAAGCCCAAGGGAGGCTCCAGATTATTATCTCTATTTCGACAATAACATCGAATAGATGATTGTTAAGCCCAAGGGAGGCTCCAGGCCGGATACTAAGCACCGTGCCGCCGAATTCACAGCCTGATCCCAGGTTAACGGGATTGTTGATGGAAAATCATTTAGATGAATATTCATGGGTTGTTCTCCAATATTGCATTTCATATTAGGTTCATTTTCCTTTTGAATTGCATTACCTGTCATCATGCCTATCTGGATAAGAGGAATATAATACTCACACATAAACATAATACTTCATTTAATATGACTACTTTACAAAACTATTTGTCTCATTCCATTTCATATTTCTTTTACTTGTCACCGTCCTTGGCCGAGGGCTTGCTTGTCGTTTCTAAACGACCTAGTATTTGTTCACTAGGGGAAGAAGAAGACAATCCTGCCAAGGCATTGCCACTGTACGTCGAGGAGTAGTGACCTGAAGACTTTCAGTTTATGACTAGTGCTGTCGTAGTTACTTTTGTAAATTACTTTTGTAATAAACCTGTAAGACAATGTACTGTTAGATAAGTTGCATATATTATAATTACTGTGTAATGCAATTTTCCTTGTATTTTCCATTCTGCTGATTTACGGACGACAATCGCGGTTTTGGCGCATAGCCTGGGAATGTGTTTTGACGTCACCGTTCAAATCTGGGAAGCGGGACGTGACAACAAGGTTGATAATGTGTGCTATTGAAGTACACTATTTCCTCGTTGTGCAAATTTTTTGCTCAAATAAGCAATAGCAACATCATTGGAGCTAGCATTGTCAACAGTTATTGTAAAAATCTTGTCAATGCCCCACTCAATTAAACATGACTCAACGTCCCTCCCAATGGCCTCGCCTTTATGACTAACAATTGGACAAAAGTTGATAATTCTTTTTTCTAATATCCAATCGTCATTAATGTAATGTGTCGTGAAACACATGTAGTTTATCTTTTGAATGGAAGTCCATGTGTCCGTGGTAAGACAAACTCTTTGATTGGACTCCTTGAAATACGTCTTTAACTTAGTCTTCTCACTAGTGTAGAGATTGTAACAATCTCGTGCAACGGTCCATCTCGACGGTACAGTGAACATCGAACACGCAACCGAAACAAACAGCTTGAAACCCTCACCCTCAACAAACCGAAAAGGAAGCTTGTCGACAGTTAGCATATAAGACAAGGCCTTCCTTACGTCTTCTTGATTAACTTGATTAAATTGCCAACTAGTTAGTGTTGACTTGCCTTTCCCAACAGATTGCATCCACTACAGAAAAATGGCAAATTAGTGACTGATCC
This sequence comes from Iris pallida, assembly GCA_029216955.1. Taxonomy (NCBI): domain Eukaryota; kingdom Viridiplantae; phylum Streptophyta; class Magnoliopsida; order Asparagales; family Iridaceae; genus Iris; species Iris pallida. The sequence continues at coordinate 233,959 of JANAVB010004201.1, read as the reverse complement.
AACGACTGAAATGAGTTAGTCGCTAGACCAACGACTAAACCGCGACTAAATAATATCTACAAATTTGTAATTCAATTTAATTTGAGTCATTTTTTCGCCGCTAAAGCGTTAAGTATCTAATAATTTTTTAGCGACCAACAAATTTCGCCAGTAGTTAGTTGAAAATTTTAAATTCTAACATCTGACTGTCCAGCGACTGAAATTTCAATCATTGGAAAATATATATCCACCATATCTGCAACCCTCATTTTCATTCCCAAATATTTGATCCCTCCAAAAGAAAAATTGTTCCCCCCAAAACTCCTTTTCTCCCTCCCCTCCTCTCGAGGGAACCCCCAAAACTCTTTCTCGATGCCCTCCTCCTCCTTTCCGACTCCTCCTCCCGACTCCCCCTACTGATTTTAGGTATATTTTTCTTAATTTCTGTAAGTATTTTTAGTTTAAAGTATTAGGGCTTGGTCTGGAATGGAAGATCTTGGACTCGAGTCCCTTACATACATATTTTAGGGCTGGAAGATCTTTGATTCAATAGTTTTAAGTTTTAGGGCTTGGTCTGCAACTGTCTAATAGTATTCTTCTTGATCATTTCTTGCACGAGAGTCCATAAGTATGTATTGCTCTGATTTTTAAGTTCCTTTTATTGCTTTTTTCTAGTTTCATATGCTAATATTCTTTTGGCACTTGAATCTACAAGAAATCTTAGGGTAAAAATAAAAACAAGTTTGCTTCTTTCTTTTCCATGGGCCGCCAGGCCACTTTGTACATCACTCTGTCCAATGTGCTGAGATGGTTAACTAGGATATAGACCTGAGACCCAAGCACTTAAAACATATACCAATCAAACTCCCATCTTCAATCCAATGTGGGACTAAATATCGGGGTTGTACAGTTGTGAACTTACTCCACAATGTTTTTATAAACACAACATCACTTGGGTAAATTATATAAATTCCTGGCTATTAGCTTCAACCCTATTTTTGGAAGGCTAGATGGAAAGAGAATCAACCTACATAATTTTGCATTGGGGAAAGTAGGGTATAGGAAACTCATAGTTCGAAAGATTTCATAAAACATCTTGTAAAATAGAAAGCTTACGAACATAGTGTTTTGGTCAAATAGAAAACCTCTATTGGATTCCAAGCTCCTTTAGGTCTTGTTGCAAGTTCAAGTCATGGAATCACACACTGAGGAAATTTCTATACATCTGGACATTTGTGAAGTTTTGTTTTTCAATATCGTGATGAATTGTTGTGTACTTTTTGAGGTCACATACGCTCTTTTTTATTATCAATTGAATTTTTGTTGTTACCAGGTGTCATAAGATTGTAGAAGTTTTCAATGCTCTTGAGAGACATGGCAATAAGAAACAACATAAGGTTATCTAGTATTTATATTGATTAAATTATTTTCCTTTAGTATTATGATAGATGTAATTGATAATAGCAAAGAGTATAAAAAGGAGTTAAGGCACTTAGTTCTAACAAGTAGCGAAAACCAAAAGTGCATATTGGGCATTTAGTAATGACCATAAAGAGCCTACTCTCTATTTAAGTCAATGTAAGCAAGAGTTATGTACTGGTTCTAATTTTTTTAGACTGATTATAGTTATCAAATTACATAATTCTGACAAGGAGTTATAATACGTAATGGCCATTGTTTCTTACTTCAATCATGTTTCCATTTTGCACTTTTGCAACTGTCATGTTATAAATGTTACCAATATTTCTCTTTCATTAAAATGCAGGAGACATGATAGTTGGACCAAGAAAAACTATCTTCATGGATGAAATATCTAAAGGACTTGATAGCTCAACAACATATCAAATTATTAAGTGCATGAAGAATTTAGTTCATCAAGATGGAGGCTAATGTCTTGATCTCTCGTCTGCAGCTCAACAACATATCAAATTATTAAGTGCACCTGAGACTTTTGATCTCTTTGATGATTTAATTCTATCATCTGAAGGACATATTGTTTAGGGTCCTCGAACACATGTTCTTGAATTTTTTGAATCATTTGGCTTTCCATTACCACCTCATAAAGGGGTGGCTGACTTTCTCCAAGAGGTTAACTTTTTTCCACTTTGACATATCATATTGATAACATGTGTGTACACTAGTAACTAAAGTTACGGAATTTCAGGTCACCTCTAAGAAAGATCAAGCTCAATATTGGTATAGTGGTTCTCAACCATATTTGTTTCTTCCTGTCACTAAGATTACAGAAGCATTCAAACAATCAAGATTTGGGAAATCTGTAGAATCTAGTGTCTCTGTTACTCATGATGTAAAGCTTCTTCCCTCCTCTCTTACTAGCACAAAGTTTGCTTTATCCAAATGGGACCTTCTCATCATGCTTCTCCAAGGAACTTCTTTTGATCAAGAGACATCGGTTCCTCTACATTTCCCGAACATGTCAGGTACGCTTTTTTCATACCTCTTGTTTTTATTCCGTTATACTTTTGAGATATCATGTCGTATATCATAGATATATTGGAGATACATTGAAATATCGGATATCAATAAATATATAATATATTTTTATATTATATAATGTACTAAATGTTCTAAAAGGCTACAACTAATTAGCTAACTAAGAAAAAAAAATCTAACATAACATCATAACAAACTAACAATCACACAATACGAATTATGAGAAAAACTAGTATCAGATATTAATACAAAACCTACTAACCTGACCCAACACTTGTTTACCTATAATTTCCAATATTTTCATATATTGGCATATATATAGGATTTCGCCTTTTTTTCTGAAAATGGTATAGATGATATATGTCGGTGTAGGCCTAAAACCAATATATTGGCCGATATCACCGAGATCTATAACGCTAAGAATAGCTGACACATAGCTTAGGTAGACCTCCTTTGTTCGTGCATAGGTTTGGAGTATAAAACATAAGACATTTGGGCACAACATTAGTGGAGTTACTAAGACCTAAAGGCGGCATGGACTTCAATTTAACTCAAGATCGGCTTGAAACTTTTGGGCTTTGAATATAGATTACCAAACTAATAAATAATTTGACCCTGATAGCCTATCCATTAGTTTCTGGACTATGGATCTACTTCTAAATCCAGCTAACACCCAACCAGTATGGATAAGATTATGGATATACCTATTTTTATCTGGCTACCTGGTACCCACCTCTAGTATGTAGTGAATATAGGATTAATCTTGATATATATTATACGGATTACATATGTATTAAAAGTTGTTAGACAAATGAATGAAATTGATTATCTGATCTATCTGTACCATGCAGGGACGACAATGAATAGCTGATAAAAGTTAATGTTTCCTAATAAGGGGAAAATGTACTTTTACCTTTCAACAAATTATGCTTGTTGATGTCCACATCTCTTGCCTCATTAGCTTTGTATTCCAATCTATTGAAATCCAGGTCTGTTGGCTGCATTGACCTTTACATTTTCATGTGCATGGTGTGAACGTCTTTTGCCATCTTCCAAGCATATCGTGGAGGCAGTTGAACGTTTGCACTATCCAATTTCAACCTCTGTAGTTCTCCTTTGGTTATTTCAGATTATGGAATGAAGGCTCAGCTTGAATTAAGTTGCATCGAAACAAGTAGTCTACTCCGGAGGGAATTCACTTGAGTTCTTACATATTGTAAGCATATTGCCTTGTTTTTATATGCCTGATACCTTTTGAAGACTTGACGCAATGGTCTCCATGACTCTTGGGTCTTCATACAAATATTCAGATGTTTACATATAAGATTTTTTCTGAAATAGGTTTTTAATTGTTTCTGTGGGGTTTCAAGAAGTTTTGTCAACTCAATAACTAGCAATTTGGTAAAGTTTACAAGCATGAAATGTTTGAGTAGGCAGTTGCATTTCTTAGATCCTTGCTTTTTTTTCCAGGCTATCTCACCTCCTATCTTTTCCTTTACAGGAAACAATTACAGAATTTGTGGAGGTTTCTGAAATTCACACAAGAATTGTTGAGCACAACTTCCTTTGCCCGGCAATTGGTCGACCAGTGTCATTAGCAAAAGCTTATATAATCATAGCAAAAGAGCACAACCACCTCAATCTGGCATGGGAACTGAGCTCTCAGATTAGGAACTGCCAACAACTTCTCTCTAAAGCAGCAACAGGAGCAAAAAGCATCATCATAGAAGCACTCCCAATTTGGGATTCCCATCTGTCCCTAGAACACCCAACCTTCGTGAAGAAGAGCATATTGAGAAATGCGATGATTCATTAGAGGCGTATGTTATTGTTGAAGCTGATGCTGATACCAAGGCGCTTGTTCAATAGGCGTATGTTATTGTTATTGTGGACATGACTATGATATATATGTTTCAGTTTTTATAGGCGTATGTTATTGTTATTGTTGAAGATGATTCTTTATAGGCGTATGTAATTGTTGAAGATGGCTGTTTAGAGGCGTATGTTATGGGACATGACTATGATATATGTTTCTAATTAGTTTATGTTTATGTACTTTGTGTATGTTATTATTTTTGTTTATATCTTTGGTAATTATTGTGGTGCTAAAAGTTGTTTGCATTGTATTTTTGAGTGTTGTGGACTTGTTTATATTACTCTTACAGGATTTTCGTAGCATGATTCCTACAAATATGGAAGAAAGAAAAATGATTCAACGATGGAATAGCGACTAAAAGGCGACTAAAAAAACTGAAAAATAAAAGAAGCGACTAACCAGCAACAACGAAGCGACTATCCAGCGACTGAACAAGTCAGTCACTAGATATCAACTGTAACCATTATAATCGTAAGTTCATTGCAATGTAGTCGCAAATTCGTCGATGTGTCAGCGACTAACTATTTAGTCGATAATTAGTCGATAAATTTAGTCGCTATTTCAGTCGAAAGTTAATCGCTGTAGCGACGAACTAGCGACTAAAATTGAACAACGACGTTGCTTTTAGCGACGAAAAATTGTAGTCGCCGGTTAGTCGCTAAATCATTTTACCGACGAAAATGTCTAATTTAGCGACTGAAATTTTAGTCGTTATTTAGCTCTTTTTTTTGTAGTGATATTCAATATTGATTGGGACGGACCTTTGTGATTTGGATTAAGGAGACATAAGCCAATGATTTCTGACTGAGCTTGTCCCATTAATTACGGGGTGACAGTAATACTGCTTTTTGCAGTAGTTACACTCTGCTTTAGGGTTTCCATTCTCTAGAAATTCCTTGAAGTCACTCCAATAAGGAACCCTTCTTTTTCCAATACGCTTGTTTTAAACCTTAAGTTTAGAACTAGTAGGTTCAGCTTGGGAACTTGTCCCCCCAACAGCCCTAACCCCAACCTCAATAGGTTCAGCTTCGGTTGACATCTAAACATTAAAAAAAATTCATATAAGATAATAGTTTTGTAGCAAAAAATCAGGTTTTTATACAAACTGCATACACAGAAAATCCAAACTGCAAATCTATGCAGAAAATCCAAACTGCATATAAAATAATAGTCTTATATAAACTGCATATACTAGTCTTGTCCCCTCATACAAGATATAATCAGACTGCATTCAAAAAATATAAACTGCAAATCTATGCAGAAAATCGAAACTTCATACAAGATGTAATTATAAACTGCATACACAGAAAATCCAAATTTCATAAAAACTGCATACACAAAAAATATAAACTGCAAATTTCATACAAACTGCATACAACCAAAATCAAACTGGCCATTGCAGTGCAAAGTGCAGCGCTTGTGCAAAGTGCAAACTGGCACTCTAGTTTAAGGCAAACTGGCCATTGCAGTGCAGCGTTTGTGCAAACTGGCACATTTAGCAATAATTTTGCCTGCAAAAACATTCAAGCCACAAATATATATATATACATATATATATATATATATCACAGAGATGGATAGAGTGATTCTTACAGTGATTCGAACAGATAATAACTTGTATGCAATTCAAGAATCCAAGCCAAAACTCCAACACCCAATATCTGTGTAATCCAGACCAACAATGTAAAAGTCTAATAAGTAAAATTAACAATACAAATTTGTCCCAAAAAAATGTGTAACATTAACAGTACAAAATTTTAGCAATCTAAAATTTTAGCAGTATAAAATTAACAGTATATAATTAACAGTCTAAAATTTAATGAGTGACATACAAGTAAGAAAGACAGTATAAAATTTAATGAGTGACATAGAAAATTAACAGTATACAATCTAAAATTTCTTATTGTTAACAATCTAAGATTTTAGTAGTATAAAATTAACAGTATATAATTTGCACATACTAAAAATTAACAATCTAAAATTAACAGAATATCAAGTTGTAGCATAACTTTTGTTCCATTACTAATTTGCACAGACTAAAAATTATGCTCGAAATTTACAGGACAACAAATATACACATGACAGTACAAATTACATGCTCCAGTACTAAAAATTATTACCAGAGACTTCAAATCCGGATGTAAAAGCTCCGATACAAATTTTGATACATCTCCCCCTCCCTCTTTTTGCTTAAGTTATTGCAAAAAAGAAAAGAAAAGAACAACAGTAGCCAGTTAGTTTTCCATATTTGAACATAATAATTAGTAAAAATGTAACATAAATTAAAAGAAAAAAAATAATACTTACAAGCTAATTACACTTCAGATCTAGGGTTCAGACTTCGGATCCAGAGAGAGACTTCAGATCTACGGTTCAGACTTCAAATCTAGGGCTCATACTTCAGATTTATACTGATACTTCAGATTTAGCGTTCATACTTCAGATCCGGAAAGAAAGGGTTCAGACTTCAGTCATCGAGGATGAGAAGAAAGGCTGAGAAGAGAGGTTGTGAGAAGAGAGGCGGGGAGTTGCCGGGGACCGACGGAGTGACTCGGAGGAGAGTGGAGGCGAAGCCGCGGAGTTTAGATCTAGGTTTTTTTTTTTCTTTTCCCCCTCTCCTGAGAAGAGATGGAGGCGGTGAGTGAGAAAGAGTGAGCTGAGGAAGTTGAGAGAGAGAAAAAAAAAAAAAAAAAAATCATTTTATAGTTAGGGTAGGATTAAGTGAGGGTATTTGAGTAAATTTACACCTCCTATTAGTTTTAAACCGAACCCGAACCCGAACCCTATAACCGAATTAACGCGTTTCTAAAACCGAAACCGACACGTATTGGTTTTGAACCGACCCGAATAGCTTATTCGGTTTTCGGGTCGGGGGGAGGGGGTGTCACGCCCCGCTCCCGTAGGAGCGATCGTCCTCGCTAAGGCGTGATGCCGCATGAGCCTAGATTGCGCTCGTGCAAGGCGGATTCCATAACGGCCGATTTCAGCGGCTGCGACGGGGTCGTCGCAGAGAAGTCCCATGCAGAGACATTGAATAATAGCAGCGGAAATTTGAGTCAAACACAAGTTATTCAAAGAAGCTCTTTATTGATATTAAAACAACGATTACATTGGGGGCGCAAGGCCAAGGTTACAATCACTCAAGCTCACTCTTCTCACATTTTACAAGTTCACTCAGCTCTCTCTCATCTCTCAATTACAAGTCTTGATCCAGCGGAAGCTTCGGAAGGCGATGTCCATACATTATGTCCCGTATAAGTCTTTAGTCCATGCGGCTGCGCGCTTCGAATCGCCGAGGAACTCCGTGCCTCGACGCATCCAAGCGAGCTCCGCGCCACGAGCTTCTACCTGTGCCTGCACATGTAAACTATGTGGGTGTCAGTAGACTCAGTACTCAACTGTACTGATGGAATAAGCTCCTCGCCCACCCATACAAAACCAACACGTTTACTTTACTTTGTGCAACATAGTCCATTCTTATCAATTGTCTTTCTAGTCTTGCCTTAGGATTATTTTAGGACCGACGCCTTGCCTGTTTTGTGTCTTTAGATCATCTCGTGCTTGCAACGACAACGTTAACTCATACATTGCCTCAAGACCCTTCTAGTGCCAACAACGTTAACCTATCGAGTCGTGTTTGCCTTACGGCTTAAAATCAGAGACGCAACTACGCGATGAAGCTTCATTTCCATATGATCGTGCTACGAATCCATCGTGCCGTGCCTCACAACTCAATGTGACTTAACCATGTTGCCGCCTCACGGCCCTTGCTATTTTTATCACCAACTGACCCAATCAAGACTTCTGAACTTATGTCGACCCACTTTGCCTTGCGGCGGTTTCCTGACTTAACTCAAATAACTCAACCAACTTACGCAACTTATATGCCAACAACTCAAGACTTGACGCCACATCTCGTGCCGAAGCACGACGCCTATGTTGAAACCCAATCTTAGGCCCAAACTTTGTGTTCTAACTGTACACACCTTCAACTCAACTCAATCCAAAGGCATACATGCGGATAGCCGCTATTTGCCGACATCTATATGAACTTGGCCACTAGCATCACAAGCTATACCTTGACGTATAGTTTTATTAATCGGGATCCTTTCGACGCAAGTAGCTAGCCCCGTCGCCGGTCACGGTTGTCTAGATATGTGAGGGTTTCACTACAATCCATCAGTCTCTTAAGGTCATAAAATAACCTATTGTCTCAATCTCAACCAACTAATAATAATCACAAGATATCAGATCTCCAAATATACAATTGTAAGGCGTCCCAAACATTACATATCCAGATGATCATGAAGCTAGTCGTTACAAAATGTGAGGACTAGCGAGAGTTCAGTCATACATGATCAACCCCCTGGGCTTGTCAATCATGTTACAGCCCGTAGGCAGACAGTAAGTAAGTACAATTGAGCTAATACTTGCTCGTCGGCTAAACGCCTCAAAAGAATTATTTACAATATTACAGTGGGAGAACAAAGAAACCCACTCGATGCCCTGGTTACGCCTGGTGGTCACCATCGGGCTGGAAGACAGGTAGATCCTTTGCTGCTGCTCCGGTATCTGGCCATACAAAACCAGCTGGGTCAGACCCCAGAAAGAGCAAGTGCCACAAGGGAGGCCACAAAATGAGAACAAAAGCCAGCAAATTAGCACAATAATATAATTACATAATAAGAGACAGTAATTTAAGGAAAACATGATAGGTGAATATAAAAGACAATCTTGTACAAAATCGATAAAAGACAGAGCATATAGAAAAGCATGACAGGATGATATACAATGAGATAACCATGGGACTATTCAGATAGCTAGGTTACAACCCGTAAACCAAACAAGGACCGGGGTTGTAACCCTTCGTCTGAACGGAACTTGGTTTCTCTCACCATTTATCGGCAAGATAAATATAAGGAATCAGGTCAAGTAACAATCTGGAGTGACAATCTGGAGTGACAATCCTTCAATCGTTCTGGTACAATCTCACAATCAATCAATTCTAGACAATACTATACTGGACTAGACTCCATCCAAGCAATCACGGCCAATCATTGCCTACGACTTTCTACATTAACTAACTAGGGTTATCACAAACCTAGTTACTAGCAAGATGCAATGAGATGCTCCAAGTAGTCACAGGCCCTGCAGCTATCCAGGTTATCCAGGCAATCATTATAGTGACAATCTGGAGAGTACAATGCATTATAGTGACAATAGAGTTCAATCATTTAAGTGACAATGGTGGGTGCCCCACATAACAGTGGGCTAGAAATGTGCCCTACTCGTCGGCAGGCTACAAGTCCAATCATTTGCGGCCGGAATAACGGGATCGCCTGTAACTGGAGAACATCTCCTCATGACTAGTGAATTATACTAATTATTAACTTTAGTCCAATTCAGTAGGTACTCCTGACCGTGGTACTCAGGAGTCCCCTCCTAGACATGATGTAAGACATGACTGGATTATTTGTACAAGCACAATCGCCCACGGTGTCAGGATTAATTATACAGGTCATGTCATGTCAGGTAGCCATCGCAACAGCTATTCAAGATATATCAGGTCAAGTTATCATATCAAGTGTACTAGTCAGGAGTGCGTCACGACGGGCCACTATCAAGTCAGGTTGGTCATGTCAGGAGTGCACCACTACGGGTCACTGTCGTATTATGCTAGTTCCTTGTCATACCATGTCATGTACAATAGTCATTCCAAACATATTAAGTAAAATCAAGTTCATGACAAAAGGCGTAAGGATATAAAATGGACGTAAAATATCTAATAAAATATCAATATACAGGACTATAGAAGAGCCAAGTTTAAAGAAAATAAAACCAAATCTCCATGATTGGACAAATTGCGCAAGGGTCCCTGGGGTCGGGTTGCGCAATAGTCAAGTGCGCCAGGAGCCAACTGCGCAGGGGTGAGCTGCGCAGGGGTGGATGGCGCAGCAGATGGATTGTGCTGGATCAGGTTGCGCAGGAATAGATTGCGCAGGGTCAGATTGCGCAGGGACGGACTGCGCATGGATGGATTGCGCAGAAGTGGACTGCGCATGGTCAGACTGCGCAAGAACAGACTGCGCAAGAATCCATGCGCACTCGGGTTGAGCGCAGTTCGCCAAGAGGCAAGCTGCGCGGTCAGCACTGCGCTAAAGAGCGCTGGCCGAGGGGGATGCGCAATCCAGCACTGCGCTAAAGAGCGCAGGCTGCTGTCTTCTTCTCCAGGCCGAGAAGAAGACTCCAAGAACTCCAAAGTTCAAAACTTCATAACTTGATCAAATCAAAACGAAATTTAGATTTTCAAAGCTCTAACTTGAGTAAAATTGAATTCTCTTCCACATGGAAGCATCAAAACAAACTAAAATCCAAGTTAAATAGATCAAAATCATGCAAATCCGAAAACAGTAAAAACCTAGATCTAGAACAATGGAAACTCCAAATCACAAAATATCAAGTTCTAAAGTTGTTCTCCATGGCCTAATCTAGCTAATAGACAAATAAAAGGTAGTTCTCATGTGGTGGCAAGGTGCACTTGCCTATGGTGTTGGGTGTTGGGAGGAAGAAGAAGAAGAAGACAATTTTAATGGAAGTTATGAGGAGAGAGAAAGGTTGGTAGAGATTTTAATGAGGGTGGTTGTGGTGGCATGAGGGTTGAACATAAGCTAAGGTGTTCCAATACATGATAAACCAAACCAAACCAACCCAAATCAATTAAAACCAAGCCATGTCAAAACCCAAAATACGAGAAATATCGAAATTTCACAAGTCCAGAAAAAATAAAATACCTGCCAAAAATCCAATTACGAGCATGAATACGAAATACGAGAAACGGGGGTGACATTAACTGTACAAAGCACCTTCTGAATAGGCTTGAATATAACACACAAAATGATCAAAAGTACTTCGAGCAAACGAGTTAGAAAACGTGCCTACGACGTGCTAGAACCCGAGGCAAGGACACGCACTTGACATTGAATGCTTACATAAACTACGTTAAGTTATTTCATATGAATTGTTGACTAACTTGGTTTACGTTGAACAAGGAAGGCCGGACGGTAAGTATGGGTAAGTCGTGCATGTATTTCCATGCGACATTTGTATTCGGCAACACGAGATAGGCTATGAAATATGCCATGTAAATGATCTTAAGACAAGATTAGAAAGACAATGAATGAATGATAGACGGTGCACAAAAGTAAATAGAACGTGTTTGGTAATGATAGCATTGTGGGCGAGCTAGCCTCCCCACCAGTGCATAACAATATACTGATAACCCCACAGTCTGCTTGCAAGATGCAGGAGACGCCGACGGGTGTGGAGCTTCCATCGAACGTGCTAAGGCGCGGAGTTATCTCTGGAGCCTTGGAGCGTTGCAAGGAGCTGAAGTACCATATACAGGACATAATGTATCGAAACATCACCATGAATCATTCTATTTTGTAAGCCACTTGGCACGCCTTTTATGTTTCAGAAAGAGAGAGAGCTTGAGAGATTTGTAATATCGGCCTAGCGCCGCTTGTAAACTTCTTGAATATCAATAAAGAGTTGAATTCGTTTCAATTTGTGTTCATTTACTTTCCGCTGCAAATGGGGACACTCTGTGCGACTCTGTGGCCTAGCTAAAATCGACCATTTCTGGACTACGCCTTGCATGGGCGCAACCTAGGCCCGTGCGATATCACGCCTTAGTGAGGACGATCGCTCCTGCGGGAGCGGGGCGTGATAGATTGGTATCAGAGCACGGCTTTACGTCCTTGGACTTCATTTCGATTCTCTCAGTTTTGAAAGCTCGTTGAAACAAAACAAGTGTACGCTCTCTCTCGTTGTGCCTTGGGATGTTCCATACAATAAGTCTAATATTTTCAAAACCTCGTATGAGTACTCGGTTGGACGGGATCTATAGGCGAAGGCCTTTGTGCCACCACGACGGACTTGAGTTGGAAGGAACCGATGCTAAGAGTTAGCAAACGCAGTGCGTGCTTGAATGAGCTTACGCTGACAGCAAACGAGTACACGAGACCAAAGTATAGTTCGAACGGGATGGTTATGCATGCAGCCTTTTGGCTAAGTTGTGCAGAGTATCGCGCACCTAGACCTTCTGGTGCAAACGAGTTGCGAGTGAGATCGATTATCGCTCGAACGAGAATAAGTGAGCATGCGAACTCGAATATAGTCCGCACGGGATAGCTATACACACGGCCTTTTGGCTAAGTTGTGCCGCGTGTCGCGCACCTCGACTTCTGGTGCAATCGAGTTGCGAGCGATATCAAGTACCGCTCGGTCGGAAACGGAGATACACTTAGAGTGTATATCGATAGGAACGCTATCAAACTAACGCTTAGGCGTGCACGGAAGATTTATTAGATTTTGAGGATTAGTGCGAACGACTTAGTACGTCGAGGCGACGTGAGCGATTACGCTAGATATTCGTCGAACGAATCTGAAGGATGTCTTAGCGCATGATGCAAAAGTAATTGTAGATTAAATAGGATGGCTTGAACCCGAGTGGTGTATGGATGTTCTTAGAAAATCATTCAAGCGAAAATTGAGGATTACGAAACACAACGAGTACGTCGGCGAGGCGATGCGATCGCGCAAAGCCTTAGAACGCGTCACGCTTAGTTGGTCGTGACTTCGAATGTCCCGAACGAGATGTCGTTCGGACAACTTGTCAATGGGCAACGCAAGTTAGAAAATGATTCAGAACGATGAATGAAAATGAATGGTCTTGATCGAGGAAAACTTAGAGGATCACGCGCACGATTTTGGATTGATTCAAATAAATTGTGACTTGAGTTTGGACAACGATCTTGAAACTAGCTTGAAGAATATCGATCAAACTTGATCCTGAATATCGAGGAAATTGTGGAATATCCAACTCGGACAATAGCATCAACGCACGACTCAAAATCGGTTGCAAAGGAAGATCGTCAGGTTACGCATATCGTCGATGGTATTGAGGCGTATCAAAGATCGATATGCGATAACTCGGGGGTACTCTGACTCGACGAATGACGATCGTGTAAATGTCATTGTCCCGTTGGATGCTATACTTCGGATGTTAAAAATGTGTCGAGGAAAAGATATATTTAGCTCGAAGATTTTCTAGTTGAATGTATGACGGTCAGACTATCGAATTGATTTGGCTTGGATGAAAATATGAATGCTTGGATTTGCTTCGTTGACAACCACAACGTTGACGTTCTTGTCTTATGCGAGCGCAACTCTAGCCTCGCACATGCGTCGCACCGGATTATGGTGATCATTTCGCGTGAGCGCTGATATAGTGATTCATACAGCGGGAGTGATTGAACTTGGATGGCGTGGCAATCTGATTGCTTTGACTTGTGGTTTGACGCGAAGGTGGACTCGAGAATGAATTTGTGTGCTTGAAGAATTGAACTTGAGGATTGAGTAGGTCCAATCCGCGTATCGAGAATGGGTTAGTCTAAAACTCAAACAAGAGTTACGTCCCGATGAGAATGATTATTCCGCGGGAGCATTACATGGTGATTCATGAACCGCCGTAGATAATCGGACTCGCGTAAGATTGGGGCGCAATGTATTGTCGAGCTGGATGACCTCGTGATTGAATACATGAATTAGTTAGAACTGGTGATTGAACGGAATTGAATATGTGCAACGTAAGTCTTGATGCGAATTAGGTGATCATGCTCGATGTTTAGAAATTTGAGTAAAACGAACTTGGGTAGAAACTCCCGTACAAGTGAACAAATGGTTTGACCATAGGATTTGGGGAGAGCGTCATGCAACGACCTTGCACGACGAGCCACGGACCTGACGTGTAACTATGACTTTGTGAGCTGACCTAGCTGTTTGCCATTAAAATTGTTTGATTTGCAAATTTTAATACAAACAGAACAGTGTTACAATATAGGACTTAGATGTAGTCTTAGGAGTACACTTTTGTTTATCTGGGTTCCTTGTGCCGATGGAGTGAGTGGTAATGCGTTGACTCCGTTGACGAGCTGACGACGGTTATCGGTTCTCTGAAGGTTTGGATTGCTCTGGGTGCTGGAGCTTGCTGAGAGGAGGAAGACGTTGAGTGTTTGTATCTGCCTCTCTGGTGGTATGTATGTTCTCTGTTTGTTCGTTGTGTGTGTGAGAAGGAAATGATCCCTCTATTTATAGCTTTGCAGGCTGGCTGCTCATGCGCGCATTTGTAGGATGCGCCGGTGCGTGGGGACGCCACGTGGAGATTGTTGATGGAGGCGCATGGATGATGCGCCCTGATCGAGGGGTTGAATTCTTCATACTGCTGTTGTGAGCCGGCACGTAGCAGAGGAGAAGATCTTTCCGTTGCTGAAATCTTGGATGAGTTGAGTCAAAGGACACGTGTCGTCGACTCATGGCTCGGAGATCTCGGATTTGGTGGGGGATGATCTGGTGGGATGCGCCTTGGATTGGGCGCATGAGGAGTGTAACGCCCCAGAACCAGAATACTGGAGAGCGGGGGCATACATAGCCAGCTACGTATAATGAAATGGAATCTACCTCATTATACGGTCATGGCTGTCTAGATATATGAGGGTTTAACTACAATCCATCAGTCTCCTATGGTCAAGAACAAGCCTATTGTCTCAATCACAAGCAAGTAAGTAAATGTTACAAGATGTAAGACCACCAAATATACAATAGTAAGGCGTCCCCAATATTATATATTGGATGATCATGAAGCTAGTCGTACAAAATGTCAAGACTAGCAAGAGTTAAGTCATACATGATCAACCCTAGGATCTGTCAATCATGTTACAGCCCGTAGGCAGACAGTAAGTAAAGGTGCAATCGAGCTAACACATGCTCGTCGGCTAAACGCCTCAAAAGAATAATTTTACAATAAAGTGGGAGGACAAAAAGAAACCCGCTCATTGCCAGGGTTACGCCTGGTGGTCACCATCTGGCTGGAAGTTAGATCCTCTGGGACTGCTCCGATATCTGGCCATACAAAACCAGTTGGGTCAGACCCCAGAAAGAGCAAGTGCCACAAAGGAGGCTTCACTTAGGAACTAAAACCAGCACATCAATAATAGAATAATAAAGATAATAAATAAAGAATTGCTAATAATAGAGATAACCACAGTAAACTGAGTACGAGAAAACCATTCAAGTAGCCAGGTCACAACCCTTAAACCAAACAAGGACCGGAGTTGTAACCCTTCACCTGAATAGAAACCCGTCTCAAATACTAATGGTAAGGTAACAAGACAATAAACGAAGAGAGGACTCAGAACTGCTCCGGGAGCCAGGTTACAACCCTTAAACTAAACAAGGACCGGGGTTGTAACCCTTCGCCTGAACAGAATTGGACCCCCGATCGTTATTGTTAAGGCAAGCATCAATAATCATGTCGTGTCACAATCTTGTACAGGATCGGGACAAGATTAAGCTGGGATAAACTCCATCCAATCAATCACGGCCAATCAATAGTACGGCTTGATACTTTTAACTAACTAGGGTTATCACAGGCCTAGTTACTAGCAAGATGTAATGAGATTATCCCAACAGCCACAAGCCCTGCAGACCATCCGGTTATCCAGGTCGAATTTTCGTTTATGGAGAATGCAATACGCAACGGTGTGCTAGAAATGTGCCCTACTCGTCGGTAGGCTACAAGTCCACTGATGCGCCCAGATAACGGAATTGCCTGTAGCTGAGAATCTCTTCATGTCTACTGAATTATTCTAGTTATTAGCCTTAGTCGATTTCAGTGAGTGCCCCTGACCGTGGTACTCAGGGATTCCCGTCCTAGACATGATGCAAGACAAGACGGGTTCATTTGCACAAGCACAATCGTCCACGGTGTCCAAGTTACTCAATCTTGTCATGTCGTGTTAGCCGTCGCAACAGCGTTTCGAGAGCTATCATGTCAGGTTTATCATGTCAAGAGTGCGCCACGGCAGGCCACTATCAAGAATTATCATGCCAAGTTATCATGTCAAATTTGTCAGGTCAAGTTATCATGTCAGGGGTGCACCACGACGGGTCACTATCGTGTCATGTCATTATTTAAAAAATTATCATTAATTTGGTG
Source organism: Iris pallida (assembly GCA_029216955.1). Taxonomy (NCBI): domain Eukaryota; kingdom Viridiplantae; phylum Streptophyta; class Magnoliopsida; order Asparagales; family Iridaceae; genus Iris; species Iris pallida. Next base: position 217,592 of record JANAVB010004201.1, on the reverse strand, counting down.
TAAGCGTGTATGTAATAACTAAATATAAACAGGGTGCAAGAGTTGTAGAAGAATCATGAGGCGCAGGGAGACAAGGCATAACTTCCACATACTAACTCAATTTAAGGTGCTCCAGAGATATTCGGAAAGGTAAGACAAAGATCTAAAACTTTTATGTTTTAAGTTTTTTCGAAATTCTGGCTAGAAAATAGCTTAACTTGGCAAAAACAGTCATTCTGTGCACTTTTTAAGCCAAAAATTCAATTCTGCATAAAATATGCAAAAGGGGAGGGTTCCAGCGTAAAATTTCACATTCTGGATACAATCCAGCATAAAATACGCAATTTCAGGGTTCCCTGCGTAAAATATTACATTCTGGATACAATCCAGCGTAATTTACGCAATTCCAGGGTTCCCTGCGTAAAATATTATATTCTGGATACAATCCAGCGTAATTTACGCAATTCCAGGGTTCCCTGCGTAAAATTTTATTTTACGCAAGCCTTCCTGCGTAAAATTTGATTTTACGCTAGCTTCCCTGCGTAAAATTTTATTTTACGCCAGAACCAGATTCTTCAGCCGACATGAAAATTCAGAAAACTTGTTTTGGCCATAAAAACTTCATTTTAACTCGAAATGCGGTGAATCAAAAACCAAATTCACACGAAATTTCGTGCTCTTGCTCATGGAACTATTAGTTTTCGAAAATAACTAGTTTTAGTAGATCAAAACCAAGAAAAACTCCATGAACTCAAAGTTAAAATGTAGATCTAGAAGAATCTATCCATCAAAATTAAAAACTCCAAGTTCTAAAGAGGTTTATAATCATATAAATAAAAGAATGGAACAATAAAAATCAAGATCCCTCAAGAAGCAAGTTGTACTTGCCTAAACCTCTTGGTAGGTGGAGAGCAACGGTGAGAAAGAAGAAGAGTAAATGATGAGAGAGAAAGAGGGTGGGATTAATAAATGAAGATGGTGGTAGTAGGTAGGGGTTCACCTTGGTTCATGATGGACCAAGTAAACCAAGCCAAGCCGAACCAACCCAATCCTTCTCCCATCCGAATAAAACCAAGCTCCACTTAATCAAAATAATCTATGAACGATAAATGACAATTAAACCACAATGCTAAATATGAAAATAAACCACAACTAACTAATCAAAGAAAATGAGAAATACGGGTCAGAAATACGAACACGTATAAAATACGTATCACGAATTTCGGGACACTACATCCTACCCACCTTAAAAGAATTCCGTCCTTGGAATTTAATCAAGAGGCTAGAGATGTCGGGACAGCTATACTATCGCAAGCAATCTATGCTACCAATCAATCATACAATCATACATGCAAGCAAGGAATCGATGTGCAAGGCATAAGGAAGATATTACACCTCACGAGCCAAACCGATTGGGATGACGTGATCGGATATCATCCTCACACTCCCACGTTTGACTCTCCCAAGGAGCGATGAACTCAAGCAACACGAACTAAACTGATAGTCTTTCGCTCGAGGTCTCTCTCTTTGGTCAAATAGGGACACGGGCCTCTTCTCATACGAAAAGGTTGGTACCAATAACCGTTTTCGAATGATCTAGGACATGGCTCGGGCCGGGATATACCGTTGTAATTAGGATACATGAAACATGACATGTGTCCCGTATAACGACGACGGAAAACAAGACAATAGGACACATATACCTCTCTGCCGATTCTGGATCTGAGCTTGGACCTGGGCATACTGCTGGGGTCTCTGTAGCTGGAAGGCTAGGACCTGAGGCGGCAATGGCCTCAGAGGCTGGTACTGCTGCTGCTGCTGGACTGGGGCTGGTCCCCTTACTGAGGGATTATTCTGGGCCGATGATGAACTGGCCCTATTCGGACAGGACCCTATCTTGTGGTCCGGCGCCCCACAAGCCAAACATAATCCATGCGCTCTGCGACACTCCGAAACAACGTGTCCTGGCTTCCCACAATGAGTGCAGCCCATTGCGGAAGACTGCTTCGGCTTCTGTTGCGGAGGAGACGTGACCGACATCACTGAGGCCGCCTGCCTCGAAGTTCCAATTGTCAAAGCCCTGACTGCCGGGGCCGGTGCTATCGACTGGGTCATCTGGCCGTGAGATCGCTTCCGACCTCCGGTCATGTCCACGATCCTGTGGGAGGTATACTCGTGCCTCCTAGCTGCCCTCAACACTGCATCAAAAGTCTGATGCTCAAACTGTTCCACTGCCAACAAAATCTCAAGATGGAGCCCTTGCTGGAACCGCTGGGCTCTGTCAAACTCGGTCGCCACCAAAGTGGGAGCAAACCGACTAAGCCTGGAAAAGTCGACCGCATACCCGTCGACCGTTCTGCCTCCTTGCTTCAGATTGGTGAACTTGGTCTGTAGATCGTACCGAGCCACCGCATCGAAGTACTTCGTCTGGAATCTCTCATGGAATACTGCCCAAGCACTAGGCGCCACCAATCCAACGGCCTGAGCTGTCCACCAGCTGCGGGCAAGATCCAGTAACTGTAGACGCACCACGGCCACCTTCTCGTCCTCCGGGGTTCTGGCTGCCTCTAGAATGACTTCAGTATCCTGGAGCCATGCATCAGCAACGATAGCATCTTCGCTGCCATCGAAGAATGGGGGGTTCAGGCGCTTGAAACTATTTGTTGTACTGTTCCTTGGATGACCGCCTCTGTTCAGAGCATCTTCCACTGCCTGGTGTAATGCATCACCTCGACGATCTTGGGAAGCTAACAAGGTCCTGATGAGACCTACCAAAGTGCCACATCAGGCTTTGCAGGCTGAACTGGCTGAACTGGTGGCTCTGGATCCCCGGTAGGCATGACTCGGGATGCTGCTCCTGAGTGCTGGGCCTGATCTTCTTGTTGCTGTTGGTCCACGGGAGGTGATCCGCCTTGCTGATCGGCAGGTCTAGGTTCAATGCCGCTGAAGAAGACGACATGGGAACAATAAGGAAGGACCAGGACAGATTAACGATTTACAAGCATGTGATCAGGACAAGAATTTCAGGAATCAAGGGGATACGAGCAGAGATCAAGGGCGAGTACTGATTGAGACATCTATTCGGTAAACCCTCACATATCTTGATTGACAAGACCTGCATGGGCCACCACTAAAACCATGTAACGCCCCAGAACCAGAATACTGGAGAGCGGGGGCATACATAGCCAGCTACGTATAATGAAATGGAATCTACCTCATTATACGGTCACGGCTGTCTAGATATATGAGGGTTTAACTACAATCCATCAGTCTCCTATGGTCAAGAACAAGCCTATTGTCTCAATCATAAGCAAGTAAGTAAATGTTACAAAATGTAAGACCACCAAATATATAATAGTAAGGCGTCCCCAATATTACATATTGGATGATCATGAAGCTAGTCGTACAAAATGTCAAGACTAGCAAGAGTTCAGTCATACATGATCAACCCTAGGATCTGTCAATCATGTTACAGCCCATAGGCAGACAGTAAGTAAAGGTGCAATCGAGCTAACACATGCTCGTCGGCTAAACGCCTCAAAAGAATAATTTTACAATAAAGTGGGAGGACAAAAAGAAACCCACTCATTGCCAGGGTTACGCCTGGTGGTCACCATCTGGCTGGAAGTTAGGTAGATCCTCTGGGACTGCTCCGATATCTGGCCATACAAAACCAGTTGGGTCAGACCCCAGAAAGAGCAAGTGCCACAAAGGAGGCTTCACTTAAGAACTAAAACCAGCACATCAATAATAGAATAATAAAGATAATAAATAAAGAGTTGCTAATAATAGAGATAACCACAGTAAACTGAGTACGAGAAAACCATTCAAGTAGCCAGGTCACAACCCTTAAACCAAACAAGGACCGGAGTTGTAACCCTTCACCTGAATAGAAACCCGTCTCAAATACTAATGGTAAGGTAACAAGACAATAAACGAAGAGAGGACTCAGAACTGCTCCGGGAGCCAGGTTACAACCCTTAAACCAAATAAGGACCGGGGTTGTAACCCTTCGCCTGAACAGAACTGGACCCCCGATCGTTATTGTTAAGGCAAGCATCAATAATCATGTCGTGTCACAATCTTGTACAGGATCGGAACAAGATTAAGCTGGGATAAACTCCATCCAATCAATCACGGCCAATCAATAGTACGGCTTGATACTTTTAACTAACTAGGGTTATCACAGGCCTAGTTACTAGCAAGATGTAATGAGATTATCCCAACAGCCACAAGCCCTGCAGACCATCCGGTTATCCAGGTCGAATTTCCGTTTATGGAGAATGCAACACGCAACGGTGTGCTGGAAATATGCCCTACTCGTCGGTAGGCTACAAGTCCACTGATGCGCCCAGATAACGGGATTGCCTGTAGCTGGGAATCTCTTCATGTCTACTAAATTATTCTAGTTATTAGCCTTAGTCGATTTCAGTGGGTGCCCCTGACCGTGGTACTCAGGGATTCCCGTCCTAGACATGATGCAAGACAAGACGGGTTCATTTGCACAAGCACAATCGTCCACGGTGTCCAAGTTACTCAATCTTGTCATGTCGTGTTAGCCGTCGCAACAGCGTTTCGAGAGCTATCATGCCAGGTTTATCATGTCAAGAGTGCGCCACGGCAGGCCACTATCAAGAATTATCATGCCAAGTTATCATGTCAAATTTGTCAGGTCAAGTTATCATGTCAGGGGTGCACCACGACGGGTCACTATCGTGTCATGTCATTATTTAAAAAATTATCATTAATCTGGTATAAGTGTAATGCCCCGCTCTGCACGAGGCATTTGGGTTGGCTTGTTGGATGCTATCAGAATGTTGGACCGTGACTTATGTTGGGAATCAGAAGAATTGAGACTGATGCAGTCTCTCTTAGCTGGCTAGACGGATTAAGTGTTGGAACGTGGCTCGCTGGTGGAGCTACGCTTAGGGGGAATGTGTGTAACCAGAATAAGAAGTCCCTTTTATACAGGCAAGTGGAACTGTCCTCCTTCCTCCTTATTCCTGCATGCTTAATAAATGGAATAATGTGATGCTATGAATTGTCCCTAAATATCCCTTATTTTGGTTGTCGAATAATAGAGATGCTTATGTTAAGAATTATTGAACTGCTGAATGAATCACACTCGAATTGCAAATACGACTTGATGCTTGAAATGAATTGATAACGTCCCTTCGGTTAATAATATATAAGCAATGAATACTTGAGTAATGAGATGCTACGAGAGTGATACATGAGTAATGAACTGGCTATACTATTAACACAAAGAATTGAAAGAAACACCTCAATCATGTACATTATGCATAACTGTTGCTGTTGCTTGCTTCCTCATAAGCAATGAAAGAAAGAATACTGTCCCTATGATATAAACAAAATGATGCAGGTCCTATCGATATGAATGAAATATTATTTGTTCCTCTTAGAAAGGAATGATATGAGAAATGTTGCAATGATTGATGCAATGAGAAATGATGAGGCTTGGGATCATTGAGATCACCAAGTGAACAGGTGGAAATATTGGAAAGATGAGATGATGAACTGTTGCCTTTTCTTATCTTATTATTGTATCATGCGACTTCGAACACGATCGGGTCGGACACGCATTTGCATGACCATAGACATACTTGTATACAAGGATTTCCTCGAACGGTACCCGCGGCGGTGGGATCGAGTCGGCCTAGGAGGAATTGGTGCTTTGGTAGCACGGTATTGGGATCCTCATTCGGGCTCGCAACCTGGTGAAGGGCACATTCCATACCTTATGAAGTCCTATATGGCACGTCGACATGGTGCACAACCACCAGTGGTCATGTAGTCAGGATGCATGCTAATGAATGTTTTGTGCAGACAGAGTAAGAATATCATATTATCCTGTATTTTATGCAGGTACGAGGGAGTCGGCTATCGGTAAGAAATCACTTAAATGTGATAATTCAATATATGTGTTGGTTTAACTTGCGTGCTTACGTTCCAAATAAGTAAATGATGCTGTATGTAGCCTTTCAGTATGAGATCCTGCTTAACATGTTAATTTCAGTATGCTAGAAAGATGCCATGCCATAATCATTGCTCAAACACAACATACATGCTAAGTGATGCTTGAAGTGAGAATTGTCATAACATGCTTAAGATGTTAATGTTAACGATGCCTCAATGATGCCTTTTCATGATAACACCTAGTATGCCTCAATGATGCCTTTGCATGATAACATTAAGAATGCTAAAATGATATCCACATGAATGCTACTAGGAATATGTTTACATGCTTCACTATGATTATTGCCTATGAACTGTAAACTGATGCTAGGCCCCAAGTAGAAAGATCATTCTAATAAATGCTTGCTTAAATGATCACTTTAATGTTGGTTTATGAGAGTGGGTTGGATTCTGCTCGCCAGTACATAGATGATATGCTGACCCACGTTTTGTGGGCAGGTGCTCGTGCTTGGGATATTCTACACACGAAGATTGGATTGATTGGTCCCGCGGCATCGAAGATTTGTTGGGCATACAGAAGCTCTCCTTGTTCAAGATGATGTCTTCTGTTTATAAAGGGCATAATGTATGGAACATTGTAATCAGTTGTACCAGTGAGATTGTAAGCCAAGTCAGTGTATCGAGTTGTGATCCAATGTATCCAAGTATCAAATGTAAGCTGTATAGCATTGTTCAGTTGGCTTCCAATGTAAAGTGAGATGTGCTGTAAACATTGTACTTCAATACAAGTCTTGTACTCTTCTTCAATTATCAATAAAGCGAATATAGTTCTATATATCTCTGTGTGACTTCAAGTTATCATTTTATCTCTGCTGCCATAAAGAAGTGATGTACTTCTATTCAATGAGAAAGATTGTCCTCACTAACTTCAATTTGTCTGCTTCTGCCGCTGCAATGTGTTCCTATTTGAAGAATTATCACCTATGTACCATCTTTGCCTTGTACAAGTGCAATACCAGACTTGTACGGCATCACGCCCAAGCGAGGACGATCGATTCCAAGAGATAAAATATGTCAATAAATGACTCTACGAATCGGGGCGTGACAATAAGCGTGTATGCAATAACTAAATATAAACAGGGTGCAAGAGTTGTAGAAGAATCATGAGACGCAGGGAGACAAGGCATAACCTCCACATACTAACTCAATTTAAGGTGCTCCAGAGATATTCGGAAAGGTAAGACAAAGATCTAAAACTTTCATGTTTTAAGTTTTTCGAAATTCTGGCTAGAAAATAGCTTAACTTGACAAAAACAGTCATTCTGTGCACTTTTTAAGCCAAAAATTCAATTCTGCGTAAAATATGCAAAAGAGGAGGGTTCCAGCATAAAATTTTACATTCTGGATACAATTCAGCGTAAAATACGCAATTTCAGGGTTCCCTGCGTAAAATATTATATTCTGGATACAATCCAGCGTATTTTACGCAATTCCAGGGTTCACTGCGTAAAATATTACATTCTGGATACAATCAAGCATAATTTACGCAATTCCAGGGTTCCCTGCGTAAAATTTCATTTTACGCAAGCCTTCCTGCGTAAAATTTGATTTTACGCTAGCTTCCCTGCGTAAAATTTTATTTTACGCCAGAACCAGATTCTTCAGCCGACATGAAAATTCAGAAAACTTGTTTTGGCCATAAAAACTTCATTTTAACTCGAAATGAGGTGAATCAAAAACCAAATTCACACGAAATTTCGTGCTCTTGCTCATGGAACTATTAGTTTTCGAAAATAACTAGTTTTAGTAGATCAAAACCAAGAAAACTCTATGAACTCCAAGTTCTAAAGAGGTTTATAATCATGTAAATAAAAGAATGGAACAATAAAAATCAAGATCCCTCAAGAAGGAAGTTGCACTTGCCTAAACCTCTTGGTAGGTGGAGAGCAACGGGGAGAAAGAAGAAGAGTGAATGATGAGAGAGAAAGAGGGTGGGGTTAATAAATGAGGATGGTGGTGGTAGGTAGGGGTTCACCTTGGTTCATGATGGACCAAGTAAACCAAGCCAAGCCGAACCAACCCAATCCTTCTTCCATCCGAATAAAACCAAGCTCCACTTAATCAAAATAATCCATGAATGATAAATGACAATTAAACCACAATGCTAAATATGAAAATAAACCACAACTAACTAATCAAAGAAAATGAGAAATACGGGTCAGAAATACGAACACGTATAAAATACGTATCACGAATTTTGGGACACTACAAGGAGACTTTGGCTCGTAACCTTTAGGAGTCATGAACCATTCTGGACGCATGGCTTTTGAGGCGCATGCTGTAGTGCCCCGTCCCGCAAAGTCAATCGGAGAAATCGAAACGCCGACGGCGTTGGAACTTAGCCTTGCAACGCTACTCGAAGGCTCGCTCGGTCGAGGCGACTCCTCGCACAGGTGGGGGAGTTTCGGTGAACTTGCTTCATCTTAGCCTTCACTTAATAACTCGCTTGTTTTCAACTTGCACAAGTAGGCTAATCTAAAAGCTACGAACGTACATAGCTAAGGGAGTAATCCCGAACCGTCGAAATGTCCTAGAACATGGAAAATGGTCCCACGGTCAACATAGAAATCGGCTCAGCGTGCTTACAAATGACACTCGGTCCTTCGATCCCGTGGCTTGGGAGAAGGAAGTTGGCTCAAGTTTCTAAGTTGTTCCGACACTCAAACTAGCCTAAGTCTTAGGCGTCGCCTGTTCGAAGTGCTTGCAAAGCATGCACGGTCCGGTCCCGCAAGGCTTGGCATAGTCTTCGCACGTCCCGCAAGTTAAGTCGTCTTTGTACGGCTTGTTGGCTTAAGTCTAGGTACCCAAGACTTGGTTGTTAAGTCGACCCCGTGCCTAGCACGTTTCCCGCGATACGTAGCTCGGCGTAGCCACCGCTCGTCGAGTTATTGCCCGTATAAGTTGGACAAGAGTTGTACTAGGCTATCGAAGCCAATTATAGCGCTGTCCCGCTCTAGCTGCGGTTGTCAAGTCAAGTAGTCCCTTGAGAACAAGGCTCATCGTATAAGTATATGACTTGAGCGTTAGCGTCGCCTAGAGAACCAGACATGTCTAAGGCACGAGCCACGGCCGAATACTTGATTAAGCATGCCGGTCCCATCCGGTCATGTCCTGCCTGAATACTTGAATAAGCATGTCGGTCCTGCCCGGTCATATCCTGCCTGAATTCTTGATAAGTCCCGCACTTGGGAGTCTCGCAACGTCTTGATAAGTCCCGCACACGAGATCGGTCCCGCGGCTTGGGAGTCTCGATAGAAAGAAGGAAAAGCATGTTCATGTTAAGGAAAGACTGGTAGATCGAGTTTAGACTTGCATGGTCATGGACAACTTGTCGACAAGGTGTAGTCTTCTCGGATGATCTCCTCCGGGGCACCGGGATCATCCACCCGGGAGAAGCGAGTGTGGCTCAACCTGCATGCCGGATAACCGCATGGGAGTATCGGCGCTTCCGGGGCTAGCTATCCTTAGAAGGGCGGACCGATGCCCCCGCCGAGCCAGTCCAAGATAGCTTGAAATTGCTAGTGACCACCTCATGTAGATGCGTCGGCAATAGCGGCACACCGTATGTATGCCTTTGGATTTGGGTTTAGAACTGGAATCATGTCTAGTCAGTAACACAAGGTCTGGGCCTAAGAATGGGCTGCAGCATAGGCACCGTGCTTTGCACGATAGATGGCGTCGGGATGTTCATGAAAGTGATGCTATGGTCCACAAGTCTTGTCTAAGTTAGCAATTGGGTCTAACAGGAAGGCCGCAAGGCGGTAGCACGATAAGTCTTGATAACTTGCGAGGCGCGGCCTCATCTTGAAGCACAGACAAGTCTAAGCAAAGTCTAGAGGCACGGCCTGCACGAGTCATCCTATTGCCGTCCTTGGTACTTGAATCGTTGGCACGAGAATTGGTCTAGTGGCGCTAAAGTTTAAGTAAAGGTCTTGGCACGGCCGAGTTCGCGTAAGTTGCTCCTCGGCGTAGCACCGTCTCGAATATGTCTAAGTCACAAATAGAATGTGGCACGACCCTGCCGTCCCGAGTTATAATTCGGTCAAGTACCTAAGCGATGAGGCACTGCCTCGATCGATGCACACGTTGGTAGTATAGCACGACGCCGTCGATGCACGACCTTATCGTTGTATCGCTGAGTATCGACCGAGACGTCTTGTTTAAAATGCATCCTAAGGCAAGAATAGAAAGACAATCGAAAGGGTTTAAGCTGTACAAAGTAAATGAAACGTGTCGGTTATGTATGGGTGGGCGAGAAGCTCACTCCACCAGTACAATGGTACTGACACCCACACAGTGTTTTATGTGCAGGCACAGGTAGAAGCTCGTGGCGTGGAGCTCGCTTGGATGCGTCGAGGCACGGAGTTCCTTGGCGAGTCGAAGCGTGCGGCCGCGTGATCTGAAGACTTATACAGGACATAATGTATGGACATCGCCTTCCAAAGCTTCCGCTGGATTCAAGTATTGTATCGAGAGATGAGAGAGAGCAGAGTGACTTGTAAATGAGAGAAAAGTGAGCACGAGAGACTTGTAATTTGGCCTTGCGCCCACAAATGTAATCTTGTATTCAATATCAATAAAGAGATTTCTTTTGAGTTACTTGTGTTCATGTGTTCTTCTTTAAATTCCGCTGCAATGTATTCAATATTTTTGCTTGGGACTTCTGGGCGACGGCCCCGTCGCCGCCGATGAAATCGGCCGTTATGGAACTGCCTTGCACGAGCGCAATCTAGACTCGTGCGGCATCACGCCTTAGCGAGGACGATCGCTCCTATGGGAGCGGGGCGTGACACATGCAGGCGACTTTTCCTTCTGTCTTTTGGGATCAGAGAGCAGTCTGGGGTGCATGGCTTTTGAGGCGCATGCAAAGCTTCAAATGGAGACTTTTCTTCTGTCTTTAGGGATCAGTGAAGAGTCTGAGGCGCATGGCTTTTGAGGCGCATGCGGATGGTTGGGTGGCCACGTGGCAGTAGCCGTCGGAGTAAAGTAATGATGATGTTGACGTCGCCGACGCTTCGTCTTTTGAAAAAGCTGTCAACTGTTCAGACTTCGGGAGGCGTACTGCCAACTCTGTCTGTTCGGTAATGCCCCACTCCGCGCGAGGCATTTGGTTGGTTTGTTGGATGGGATCAGAATGCTGGACTGTGACTTATGTTGGAGATCAAGAGAGTTGAGACTGATGCAGTCTCTCTTAGCTGGCTAGACGGAATGGATATTGGAACGTGGTTCGCTTATGGAGCTACGCTTAGTAGGATTGGAGCAGGAAGACCCTTTTATACAGGCAAATGGAACTGTCCTCCTTCCTCCTTATTTCGCATGCTTAATAAATGGAATAACATGATGCTATGAATATGTCCCTAATGTCTCTTACCTTGAATGTTGAATAATTGTGATGCGATGTCTTAGTTGCTAAATCGATAGAGATGCATATGCTGGAAATCATGGAATGAATAACACCTGAATATTGAACTGCTGATTGAATCACACTCAAACTGCTAATGTATCATGATGCCTGAGAATGAATCGATAATGTCCCTTATGCTTAATCTTAATGAAATGAATGAATCACTTGAATAATGAGATGCTGCGTGAATGATACATGAGAAAAGAATTGAATATGCTACTGTTCCTATGAAATGAATGAAATACTACAGGTCCCTTCGAATTGAATGAATGATGTTGTTCCTCCTTAGAAGGAACGTAATGAAAAATGTTGCAATGGAACAAACAATGAGAATGATGAAGCTTGGGATCATGGAGATCACCAAGTAGAATGATGGTAATGATTAGTCGTTGAACACGGCTCGGGATTGAGATGAGATGTTGAACTGTTGGCTCTGCTTACTTTCAGTTGCTTTACCATGCATTTGTGTTATCGAGTCGACACGCATTCGCATGGTCATGGACGTACTTGTACAAGTCTGAGTAAGTTTCCTCGAACGGTACCTGGGGCGCCGGGACCGATTCGACCCGGGAGGAAACATTGGTCGTGCTATGGTGGCACGAGGTATTACGGGACATTCGGCTAGGCTTGCAACCTACCCTGGAATGGTGCGTCGTAATACCCGTTGGAAAGTCCTTTATGGTGCAGTTTTACCAACGACCATGTAGTCAGGATGCATGCTAACGAATGTTTTGTGCAGACAGAGTAAGTATATCATATTATCCTGTATTTTATGCAGGTACCGGGGAGTTGGCTATCGGTAAGAAATCACTTAAATGTGATATACTCAATATATGTGTTGGTTTAACTTGCATGCTTAATGTGCTAAGTAAATGATGCCATGTGTAGCCTTTCAATATGAGAACTTGCTTAACATGTTAACTTCAGTGTGCTAGAAAGATGCCTTGCTATGAACATTGCTCAACCATAACATACATGCTAAGTGATGCTTGAAGTGAGAACTGTCATAACATGTTAAAGATGTTAATGTTAACGATGCCTCAATGATGCCTTTTCATGATAACACCTAGTATGCCTCAATGATGCCTTTGCATAATAATACCAAGAATGCTAAATGATATGTCCACATGAATGCTACTAAGAATATGTTTACATGCTTCACTTTGATTATTGCCCATGAACTATAAACTGATGCTAGGCCCAAGTAGAAAGATCATTTTAATAAATGTCTGCTTAAATGATCACTTTAAATGTTCTTTTATGTGAGTGGGTTGGATTCTGCTCGCTAGTACATAGATGATGTGCTGACCCACGTTTTGTGGGCAGGTGCTCGTGCTTGGGATATTCTACATACGAAGATTTGGCTTGATTGGTTCCGCGGCATCGAAGATTTGTTGGGCATACAGAAGCTCTCCTTGTACAAGATGATGTCTTCTGTTTATAAAGGGCATAATGTATGGAACATTGTAATCAGTTGTACCAGTGAGTTGTAAGCCAAGTTGGTATATCGAGATGTAATCCAATGTACCAAAGTATCAATGTAAGCTGTATAGCATTGTTCGGTCGGCTTTTAATGTCAAGTGAGATTGGTTGTAAGCATTGTACTTCAATACAAGTCTTGTACTCTTCTTCGATTATCAATAAAGAGAATAAAGTTCTATATGCCTCTGTGTGACTTCGAGTTGTCCTTTTATCTCCGCTGCTATAAAGAAGTGATGTACTTCTACTCAATAAGAAAGATTGTCCTCAATAACTTCAATTTGTCTGCTTCTGCCGCTGCGATGTGTTTCTATTTGAAGATTATCAATTATGTACCATCTTTGCCTTGTACAAGTGCAATACCAGACTTGTACGGCATCACGCCCAAGCGAGGACGATCGATTCCAATAGATAAATTATGTGAATAAATGACTCTATGAATCAGGGCGTGATAAATTGGTATCAGAGCATGGCTTTACGTCCTTGGTCTCTTCTTTGATTCGTTTCAAATCAAAGTTGCATCGACGATTAACCAAAGTTGCTTCCGCGATCACTCAACGTTGCTTCCGAAATTAAATCAAAGATGGCTTCCGCGATTATGCTGTTGTTATTCTGCAATCATCCTATGTTGCTTGTGTCTGAAAGTTTGTTGACCCTCTTGGCTGCTCACCGGATGTTCCATACAATAAGTCTATATATATTGTGATGCCCCTGAATGAATGATTGTTGTTGGTTTGGACACAAATGACCCAACAATGACTCGATGCCATAGTATGCTATATTGTGAATACTGTTTGGAATGTGGGAATAAAGAAAGGTGGCTATGTATGCTGCAACAAGATGAGAATTGCATGTGATGTTGGAAAAGAATTGGAAATGAAATAATTGATGGATGAGTTCAACAGAACTATTGAATTGACTCATGTGTGCTAGCTACTGCTTTTGAGACCCTAAGAATGTTGACTTGTAATATTGAGACCCCGAGATGATGGTTAAGTATTGTGATCATCATAGATCACGAATGTTAGGAATAGATTGAGTTGGTATTGTTTAAGGATGGCTTCATTTCTGAGTGGTATATTGCCTCTACCGCCTCAGAACGAGATATATGTTAACCCTTTCCATAGGATAGCAATGAGACTATCTGTGGGTACTGGATAGTGTCGAAACTTAGCTGGGAGTCATGTATTGTGGCTAGATGACTCGAGTGTCCCTTGACGGTGATGTTATATTGAGTAGCGAGATTGTCGGAAATTGTAACGGGTGGCTTGGTTAGAAATTGTTTAGTCGAGTGATGACTCAGACTAGTAAGACAGCTAGTATGTTATGGGTAAATGGATTTGGCTAGAAATGTTGTGGCTTAGAACATCTGAATGTTGACTTCGATTGGTTGGATGTAAATCAAGTGTGGCTAATACAAAGTTGGTTGCGTAGCTGAAAGTTTTAGAAATATTGTCGGTGAGCCAAAAAAATATTAGAGATTTTTGCCTTGACCCTAAGGTGTAATAGATGTCAACCCATCTAGATCACCAAAGGACAGTCGTTGCCTATGTGCATGTATGCTGAGGAATTTAATGGGATTAGAAAAGTAACAAGTAGCAACCCTGAATATTTGTGTTGCATATAGGATGGTTAATTGATACATAAATTGTCGGATTGGATGAAATGAACTACTCGACCCTTGAGGTAGGGAATTTTAAGAATGTCCGTATGAGATTTTGACGGCTGGAAAAAGAACGAGATTTAAGAATGCCCGTAAGATAGTTTGATGATTGAGAAACGAATGGGATTGAGGAAATTGAAAATGTGTTGGATAATGTCGGTATATATGATTGTCAGATGGGATATAGATTGTTGGCTTATAACTTAGTGGTGTGACTCTGTCATACAGACCGAATAGTATGATTCCATAGTTATGTTAAGACTATCGGAATCGATAACCCTTGAATAGTTAGCCTTGGCTTATGGGTTCGTGTGCGTACAAAGGATTTGAAATAGAAATGAAATCATTGGGAATTTACTTGATGGATTATTAGGATGATGAGAATCATATGTCGGGTTGGGAATTGACCGTAATGTGATAGATCGATCTTAGTCGATCGTTGGGTAAGTCTAGAATGAGCCTCTGTGGGAATTATTTCCTTGAGGATGACCCTGGATAGATAGACTCGACCCTAGCGACCAGTTGATGAATTACCAATTGCTGGCTTAGCCCAATTGGTGAGTCATTATTCGGACTAAATTGATACCCATAGGTTTGGATAGAGCTCCTTAGAACTGTTAGTTGTTTGTTGGCCCTAAGAAAAAGAAACTAGTATAACCCTAGTAGTCGTCCACTCTAGGGAAGTCACCTGAATGATTAGGTATAGCTGTCGGTATAGCTAACCATTGAGACTGGACAATATAATAGATGGTTGTAGGCGACCCATAGAATGACCTTGTGGCATGGAACGAGAGATGGTGATGAGTACGACCTAAGAATGATGTGTGGTATGTATATACTTCAATATGAACCTTAGAGATGTTTGACCCTGAGGATTATGTGTCGGCCTATAGCGGGAAATAGAAATCGTGGGATGAGACTTAAGTTGTACGTATCGAATGGTGAATTATTATATGAGATGGAATTGTCTGCTCATGACGGGAATGTTGGATCGGTATCTATAGTCGGGTAGCTGGGTTAACCCTGACTGTGCATAGAATTGTACCCTGACTCGGGTAATCGATAGTTGGTGATGTCGGATTGTAGCTTTTAGAAAAGATGAATTGCCTCGGTGAAAAATATAGTTGGATTTGGGAAGGAATATGATTGCATGTGGTGAACTCTTGATATGATTGGCTCTAAGTTGGACCCTTGACCGAATGTTAAAAATATTATGCTTGGATAGAGAGCTGTCCCTGATGTTAAGTGTTATGGCCTGGAAGATAGTTATTATGGCAAAATGAATGAGATAATAAGTCAATTGAAAGGATGCTAAGTCGGATTTGGAAAAAGAGAGTTGTATCGTGGCTGATCGAATTGTGCTATCATGGAAGTTGGCTGAAGTACATATATTTTGGGGACGCCTGAAATATGTGTATGGATCCAGCCGAAGTGATAGGTTGCGACTGGGATAACATTATGGGAAGAAATTATCGCACTAGCGCAGACTTTGGCTGAAATACATATGTTTTGGGGACGCCTAAAATATGTGCATTGATCCAAACGAAGTGATGTGTTGCGACCAAAATAGAAATGGAAGGAAAAATATTGGTGAATCAATGAGAAGTTGCAAGTATTTGGAAAAGAGAAAGATGGATTGAATCGTTGATTGAGTAAAATGATACAGTTGGATAGCTATTTTGAAATGACCGAGTGGGCTGAAATGAATATTGAATTGAAACTGAATGTGTAACTCATTATGATGAAGATAATCTAGTAGAGAGAGTTGTTTCCTTAAGTTTCGAGGACGAAACTTTTTCTGAGTGGTATATTATGTAATGCCCCGCTCCGTACGAGGCATTTGGTTGGTTTGTTGGATAGGATCAGAATGCTGGACTGTGACTTATGTTGGAGATCAAGAGAGTTGAGACTGATGCAGTCTCTCTTAGCTAGCTAGACGGAATGGGTATTGGAACGTGGTTCGCTTATGGAGCTACGCTTAGTAGGATTGGAGCAGAAAGACCCTTTTATACAGGCAAGTGGAACTGTCCTCCTTCCTCCTTATTCCGCATGCTTAATAAATGGAATAACATGATGCTATAAATATGTCCCTAATGTCTCTTACCTTGAATGTTGAATAATTGTGATGCGATGTCTTAGTTGCTAAATCGATAGAGATACATATGCTGAAAATCATGGAATGAATAACACCTGAATATTGAACTGCTGATTGAATCACACACGAACTGCTAATGTATCATGATGCCTGATAATGAATCGATAATGTCCCTTATGCTTAATCTTAATAAAATGAATGAATCACTTGAATAATGAGATGCTGCGTGAATGATACATGAGAAAAGAATTGAATATGCTACTGTTCCTATGAAATGAATGAAATGCTACAGGTCCATTCGAATTGAATGAATGATGTTGTTCCTCCTTAGAAGGAACGTAATGAGAAATGTTGCAATAGAACAAACAATGAGAATGATGAAGCTTGGGATCATGGAGATCACCAAGTAGAATGATGGTAATGATTAGTCGTTGAACACGGCTCGGGATTGAGATGAGATGTTGAACTGTTGGCTCTGCTTACTTTCAGTTGCTTTACCATGCATTTGTGTTATCGAGTCGACACGCATTCGCATGGTCATGGACGTACTTGTACAAGTCTGAGTAAGTTTCCTCGAACGGTACCTGGGGCGCCGGGACCGATTCGACCCGGAAGGAAACATTGGTCGTGCTATGGTGGCACGAGGTATTACGGGACATTCGGCTAGGCTTGCAACCTACCCTGGAATGGTGCGTCGTAATACCCGTTGGAAAGTCCTTTATGGTGCAGTTTCACCAACGACCATGTAGTCAGGATGCATGCTAACGAATGTTTTGTGCAGACAGAGTAAGTATATCATATTATCCTGTATTTTATACAGGTACCAGGGAGTTGGCTATCGGTAAGAAATCACTTAAATGTGATATACTCAATATATGTGTTGGTTTAACTTGCATGCTTAATGTGCTAAGTAAATGATGCCATGTGTAGCCTTTCAATATGAGAACTTGCTTAACATGTTAACTTCAGTGTGCTAGAAAGATGCCTTGCTATGAACATTGCTTAACCATAACATACATGCTAAGTGATGCTTGAAGTGAGAACTGTCATAACATATTAAAGATGTTAATGTTAACGATGCCTCAATGATACCTTTTCATGATAACACCTAGTATGCCTCAATGATGCCTTTGCATAATAATACCAAGAATGCTAAATGATATGTCCACATGAATGCTACTAAGAATATGTTTACATGCTTCACTTTGATTATTGCCCATGAACTATAAACTGATGCTAGGCCCAAGTAGAAAGATTATTTTAATAAATGTCTGCTTAAATGATCACTTTAAATGTTGGTTTATGTGAGTGGGTTGGATTCTGCTCGCTAGTATATAGATGATGTGCTGACCCACGTTTTGTGGGCAGGTGCTCGTGCTTGGGATATTCTACACACGAAGATTTGGCTTGATTGGTTCCGCGGCATCGAAGATTTGTTGGGCATACAGAAGCTCTCCTTGTACAAGATGATGTCTTCTGTTTATAAAGGGCATAATGTATGGAACATTGTAATCAGTTGTACCAGTAAGTTATAAGCCAAGTTGGTATATCGAGATGTAATCCAATGTACCAAAGTATCAATTTAAGTTGTATATCATTGTTCGGTCGGCTTTTAATGTAAAGTGAGATTGGTTGTAAGCATTGTACTTCAATACAAGTCTTGTACTCTTCTTCGATTATCAATAAAGAGAATAAAGTTCTATATGCCTCTGTGTGACTTCGAGTTGTCCTTTTATCTCCGCTGCTATAAAGAAGTGATGTACTTCTACTCAATAAGAAAGATTGTCCTCAATAAGTTCAATTTGTCTGCTTCTGCCGCTGCGATGTGTTTCTATTTGAAGATTATCAATTATGTACCATCTTTGCCTTGTACAAGTGCAATACCAGACTTGTACGGCATCACGCCCAAGCGAGGACGATCGATTCCAAGAGATAAATTATGTGAATAAATGACTCTATGAATCGGGGCGTGACAAGTTCAGCATTTAATGTTTCTGACGTTCGATGGACAGCTGAGGGGGCGCGTCGATTGACGTTCCACTGGGTATGGGGACGCATGGGGGCGCATCCTCTGTGATGCGCTTGTGTCACGCCCCAGAACCAGAATACTGGAGAGCGGGGGAATGACTCAGCCAGCTACGTATTACGGGTAGATGAATACCGTATAATACGATCAATGCTGTCTAAAAGACAAGGGGTGCATACTACATGAAAGTCTCGCTATGGTCACTTCACATCTATTGTCTCAATCATTCAAACAATAAGCAATAACAGAGAACATTTAAGAATAAGCAATAAGGCGTCCCAAACGCTTAGTCAAGATGTTCTTGAGATCTGGCTTTACAAAACATAGCCAGATGATATAGCAACATATACACAATTGTTATCAGCTGCAGTCTGACTTAATTATAATTATGTAAAAGCAAGTACAAGACAATCCGACTAACATGTCGGTGCCAAGCGGCAAAATGTAAAGTAATTAACAAAACGAGCGAGGAAGTAAGGAACCCACTCGAGTCCTCCTGCGATCATTCCTCTAGTATTGACCATCTTGGAGGTAGAGGTAAGCTGAGTCCTCGGGAACCGGCTCTAAATCTGGCCATGCAAAACCAGAGAGGTTAGACCTCTAATAGCAAGTACCGCAAGGAAGCACGATATGAGACATTAAACCAGTAAATAAGAGAATATAATAATAGATCTCTGCTTGCTACCGGGATTCACATAACATCACGACACTTCGAACCAACCTCCCAACCAAACAAGGACAGAAGTTGGCCCGTCATGTCCTGATGCTCTGATCATCTCAGTTAGGTAACAGAGTAGGTACAGTACACAAACAATCAACTTAAACGGCCATCCAACTCCTACGGCTTACTACTGTGAGCTCCAAGTTATCCTGGAATTATGCAATAAAGATTTCTCAGTTCTTACTATGGATAAGCAAGGCTAGTCGATCCAATCAATCAATTACGCCAATCATGAATTAGACGAGTCCCAGCAGGACGCCCGTCATCAATATACAGTATACAATAAATAGTATAACCAGATACCGCTCCATGCCCGTGTGGCAGGTTTGCAGTATCTGTGGGGACCAGCCGGCCTGTCGGGCACTACTAGTCCCAAGAGGGCTGCCAAGTAAGAACTCGGGAATCCATTCTCTCCATGCAATCATTATTTTTATTTAACTTAATAGTCTCTACGTTGAGTGAAATCCCATGCCGTGGATCATGGTCATTCGGAATGAGTACTTTAGTACGGGGTACGATATGCACAACTCTACAACGATGCCCGTGCGGTTAGGTTGTAGGTCTTACATAGCGTAATGCAACAATCCAAACAAACCACGGAACAATCATGCCTTGACCATAAAGTACACATGCTTCTTTTATAGTAAAATAAATAAATAAATAAATTGAAGCCTGCATGTGTGCCTGTATGTCAATATTCAGGAATCGGCCAATCGATTATAGTAGTTCATACTTAATATGAACTTGTCTCATTCATTCATTTCAATAAGACGACTAGCCAGTCTCTTAGTTCCATCTAGGAACGCATGATCAATAATTAATCAAGATAACAATCAATGTTAATTAATGCCAAATTCAGAAAATAAACATTGGGAAATAAATAATGTTTGGGAAATAAATAAATCTCATGCACTGTGGGAAATGATTGGGGAATAAATAAATCTCATGCACTGTAGGAAATGTTTGGAAAATAAAGAATCTCATGCGCTGTGGGAAAGGTTGGGAAATAAATAATATCATGCGCCTGAGGGAAATGATTGGGAAATAAACTCATGCGCTGTGGGAATGCGGCTGTGAGAAATAAATATCATGCGCTGTGGAATAAGATTGAAAAATAATCCATGCGGCTGAGGAATGAGATTGGGAAACAAATAATCTCATGCGCCTGAGGAATGCGGCTGTGGGAAATAAATATCATGCGCTGTGGAATAAGATTGAGAAATAAATAATCCATGCGCCCGAGGAATGAGATTGGAAAACAAATAATCTCATGCGCCTGAGGAATGCGGCTGTGGGAAATAAATATCATGCGCTGTGGAATAAGATTGAGAAATAAATAATCCATGCGCCTGAGGAATGAGATTGGGAAATAAATATCATGCGCTGTGAAATAAGATTGGAAAATAAATAATCCATGCGCCTGAGGAATGAGATTGGGAAACAAATAATCTCATGCGCCTGAGGAATGCGGCTGTGGGAAATAAATATCATGCGCTGTGGAATAAGATTGAGAAATAAATAATCCATGCGCCTGAGGAATGCGGCTGTGGGAAATAAATATCATGCGCTGTGGAATAAGATTGAAAAATAAATAATCCATGCGCCTGAGGAATGAGATTGGGAAACAAATAATCTCATGCGCCTGAGGAATGAAGATTTGATGCACTGTGGGAATAAAGATTTCCATGCGCCGAGGAATGAAGATTTGATGCGCTGTGGGAATAAAGATTTCCATGCGCCGAGGAATGAAGATTTGATGCGCTGTGGGAATAAAGATTTCCATGTGCCGAGGAATGAAGATTTGATGCGCTGGGACTGTCCTTCTTCTCCGAATTTTCTGAGAACAGAACCATGGGAACCATGGAAGCCATTGCTTCCAAGCTTCATAAATCCTTCATCCCAAGTCCAAATATGGACTTCCATAGGTCAAAATTGGGTAGAACGAAATTTTCTACAACATGGAACCATTAAAACTTGAAGATAACAAAGTTTACTAGATCAAAACCTAAGAAATCCGAAAATATAACAAACTTAGATCTACAACAAATAAGCCATGGAAATTAAAAATGCTAAGTACTAAAGAGGCTTAGAATCAAGTAAGGAGGATGATGGAACAATAATAATGGGGATCCATCAAGAAGCAAGTTGGTACTTGCCTTGCTCTCTTAGGTTGGTGGGAGAGTTATGAGGAAGAAGAAGAGTAATGAGAAGAAGAAGTAATGAAGAGAGAGAAAGGGTTTGGGGCTTTAAATGGAAGGGGTGGTGGTAGGTGGGAGTTTATTTCAGTTCATGATGAACCAACATAATTAAACCAATCTGAGCCGAACCCATAGCAAAGCTAAAGCAGAGTATAAAAGCAGAAAGTAAAGTGCAGAAACAAAATTGCAGGAAATTAATTAATCATGAAATTAAAAAAATTTAAATAAAGAGCAATACATGACAAATATAAAATATTTATATTTAAACAGTACATGCATTCTAAAAATACGTATTCTGGGAATGGGAAGTGACAGCTTGCTACTGAAGGGCGCGTCTGTGTGATGCGCCTGATGTCGAAGGGCGCTTCTGTGTGATGCACTGTCCGGCCGGCGCATCCGACACGTCTTTAATGATGCGGCTGTTTCGCTCCTCGAGTGCCTTAAATAGCCGTTTGGCTGAATTCGAGGTGTCCAGTTTATCCATTTAATGCAAGTTCATTGTACGGAATTCGGAGAGCCATCCACTTGGCGCGTGGGTTTGATCTGCCCGGCCTATAAATAGTGGCATGGAGAGAAGGTTTGCTTCTCGTTCTCTCACGTTCTTCCAATATGAACTTGGGTACTCGAGTGCATTCTGTTGACGAAATGCTCCCGAGGGTGAAGATGAGACGCCATGTCATCATTGATGCACTTGAAGGTGACTGTTACATCCAAAAGACGGAGTCGAGGGCTTCCGAGGCAGGCGGAAGGTGCCTGTTGCATCCAAAGATAGGGATGCTTGGGCCTCGTCTTCGTTGTGCCGAAGGAGCCGTAGATCGGAATTGCGGGGCTAGGCTCTTTCTTCCTTCAAAGTGGGTGTTGCCCACTCTGATTGTGTTGAAAGCTGCTCTTTTAGTTGTATTTCGATTACGGTCTTCCTTGGTCTTTGGAGGCTCTTTCGAAGCCTCTCTTGGCCACAGACTTGCGGTGCTCTTCTCTTCCTTGGTTTGAGGAGACCTGCCTCCAGCCAGAGGGTTAAATGCTTCATTAGTCATAGCATTTATCAGTGAGCCTGGCTGGAAGAGCGGCACATAACTGGGCTGCTGAAGGGATGTACATAACTGGGGATGCACATAACTGAGCTGCTGAAGGGATGCGCCCTGCTGCATGGCGGGATGCGCCTGGTTGAAGGCGCATGGTATCTGCTGCGCCTAGCTGGAGGCGCATGGTGGCTGCTGGCTGTAGACTTAGGATCTTTCCTTTGTAGAAATTCTCTTTTGTACAACCTTTTCTAGACATGTAATAGACTTTTATGTATAAATAAAAAGTCTTCTTTCAAATGTCTATATTTGTTGATTTTGCTGTGAAGTATTTTGCCCGAGCTCTGGCGCATGTAGTGTCTGGCGCATGGGCTTTCTGGTTGTGAAATTCTATGCTTCTACACTAGTAGATAGGCGGACGACCCTATGCCGAGTGATTGAACTTGTGCGATTGACCTTACAGTATCGTCTGGACGGACGATAGACTTGGGCAGCAATACTTAGAGTAGGACGGGAACGGTGAGTGTACGTGAACGACGGTGAGATTGGTCCCAAACGAAGTGAATGATAGAAATGGATGATGCGCAAGTAAAGTTGGGATAACAAATTGAACCATTGATTGAAAGACATACTCGGTGATAGTGCGATACTTGATCTTGAATTGGACGAAAATTACTTAGACTTGGTCGACCCCGCTAAGAAGAAATCGTATTGATTTCGTTGACAAGAGCGCTTGAGAAGCGAATCGAATC
Source organism: Iris pallida (assembly GCA_029216955.1). Lineage (NCBI taxonomy): Eukaryota > Viridiplantae > Streptophyta > Magnoliopsida > Asparagales > Iridaceae > Iris > Iris pallida. Next base: position 194,259 of record JANAVB010004201.1, on the reverse strand, counting down.
ATCTCGAGGACCGAGATAAACGATATGTGATACACACATGAGTTCGGTTTTAAATCGAAGTTAGCAAAACGATCGGCAAATCGAAACTATCACGAGTAGCTTGTTCGACTTCGCTAGTCGCTAATCTTGGTTGAAATGTACGTATTCGGGGGATGCCTTGAATGCGTGCACGATCCAAACTCAGCGATATGATGAACTCGAATGCAGCTGCGAGTGGGTGTTGAGATACACATGAACGAATGAGTGAGTTTGCCTCAGCCTACGACTTTCGTGTTTGACGAATTATAACGCACCTCGTGCGACCGTTTCAGTCCCAGGGTACGTCGAAAAAGCAACCAAGTCGAAAAAACACTTGAATTGAATAAGTGTCATCAACTCTAAAATGAATAAAAAGTTATCCAATAAAAATCGACCAAACGTATGCGACACGGAACTTGGAAAGGTACCGAGCATGGTTCGATGCCATCGAACGATAGAGCCGTTCGATAGAATTGTCTATAAAACACGATGACACGAGTTAAGGAATGGTAGGATGACCTGCATGTAGTGCCCCGTCCCTACATCGTGCCTCGTACTTTGCCCACGGGGTGCGCGAGAAAGGAACACTGTCGCTATCGATTCGGTCGGGACCGATAGGTCGGGATCGGCCGAGTCGATCGAACGGGAACGGTTGAATTAAGACCCATTCCTCGTTATGGAATGTCTTCTTCGGAACCAAGTCCCATATTCAGCGGGCTGCGCCTCGAGGATTGACTCTGCGGCTGAGTCGGGAGAGACCTCTCGTTGCTCTGCTTTTCACGCCGCTTGCGTTGGTTTTGGCTTTGTTTTCTGAGTGCGCTTTCGTGAATGTTTTCGATGGTTTTCATGGCTTGCATTTCGAACTCGCATTTTCTATCGAACTCCTTGAATAATGCAGTGTTCTAATCGGTTGCTTGTGCGATTTCAGGTAATCGCGTAGGCGACGTCTAGCACAACCAGCAAGTTCTCTCGCCGAAGTAAACTCAAGGTGAGTGGCTGACCCTTCTCTTCTCGACCCCCTTCTTAGGCAAAGTCGATAGTGTTGTTGCGAATGAAAGTATAAATGCAAAGGCACGGGCACGGTAAAAATGATTGAGTTTTAAAGAGAATGTAGGCTATGTCTTAATAACTAAAAGAAGAAAAAATGGTCTTTGCACGGTCATTGGACAACTTGTCGACAAGGTAGAGTTTCCCCGCACGGCAACCCGGGGCCACGGGACCGATGCGGCCAAGAAGGAAACATTTTCATATGCTGTGCTGGACACAATGTTAGGCGAGGACTTGCAGCGGGGCTCGCTACTCGCGCTGAAAGGGCCTCGTCTAATAAAAGCAAAAAGGAGTCCACGATGGCTCTGGGAGCCAGTGACCAACACACGAAATATTGCACTTGTATGGAAATGATAACAATTGACAGGGAAGAACTTGGTAAGTTTCATAAGGCGCGGCTAGGCCGCCGTCGGTAAGTTTCAACGTAAATGTCACTATGCTTGTCATTACTTGTTTGCAATTCATTAGGATGGTTAGAAACATTCATACTCTAAGTCATATAAATTCTTCAACCAAATGAGAGCTTGGAACTTAAATAGCTATGCACCAGTACAAAGTGTAATGTACTGATCCTTGCTCTCCACGCAGGTACCCCGAACTCCGAAGGGCGTGCCACCTGAAAGCTCAAGGCGAAGTGAACCCTTTTGAAGCCTCGTCCGCGTGTAAAGGCTTGTTTTCTGGATTTCCTTTTGAAGAAGACCCGCACTCAGTCCAAAAGAAGATGGCGGCTCGACTTGCCTCGATAGCAGGTGGAAAGATGTTATATATTTGCTTGTAAAAAGGGGATGTAATGTATGGAACGACCTATCTCATCGGCGTTCATTTTGTAAGTCGAGTCATGTTGTAGCCCGCGCGGTAATGATTGTAAAGGAGTCTATATAAAGTTTTATTATCATCAATGAAAAAGTCTATTTCTATTCCAAATGTGTCATTCAATTTCTCTGCGTACTCTAACTTGATGTTGTGTTTCGGATTACCTTATGACTATGCCTTGTGCGATCGCAACTTAGGTTCGCACGGCATCACGCCCGGGGGACGACTATCGATTCTACGGAATCGGGGCGTGACATAATGGTATCAGAGCACGGCTTTACATCCTTTGGCCTCGCGTCTAGAGTTCCAAACCTTTGACCTCGCATCGATAAGATAAGTTGTTCCATACAATGAGTCCGTAATAATTTGTGACTGATGCGTTTGCCTTCGTATCGCAGAAGTGACGGAACCCACGGCCGAGCAAGAACAGAGCGCCTCAAGCGGCTCTAGTAGTTCGCATCGTCCGCAGGCCGGACCTTCTAACGATACAATCGAAAGGATGCTGCGCATGATGGAGGCGCAGCGAAACCAGTCCGAGAACCGGCATCAGCAGGTAGAGGAACGACAGGCCCAGTTCGAAGCTCGCTTCGAAGCTCGTTTTGATGCACATGCCAAGCTTCAGCAAAAGCAGCTAGATACCATGCAGCAGATAGTCCAGACAATGGCGGCCAACGGGAATTCTGCGACTACGCCTACCATCACCGTGCCGGCGATCCAACCCATTGATGTCGACACGGAGGATCCCGAGCGTCAACCAGCGGCACCGAAAAAGTACAACTTTGAAGTGTCAGAATTCAAGAAGGCGTGCCGCACTTCCTTCAGCGGCACCGAGGGCCCTTCCATGGCGATAGACTGGTTGGAGGAACTGGAAGATCACTTTGAGCTTCTTGGCATTGAAGAATCTAAGCAAGTCGCCTGCGCACAACTTCAACTACGGTTGAACGCGTACGACTGGTGGGGTATACACAAGCGAGCGATCCGACCGAACAACACCACCGTGCCGATCTCTTGGGCCACGTTTCGCAAAGCTTTCGAACTCCAGTACCTTCCGTCAGCCGTTCTTCAAGCGAAGGAGAATGAATTCATGCAGTTGAAGCAAGGGAGCCGGACAGTGGAACAGTACGCCGCGGAATTCAACAAGTTGTCTAAGTTCGCTGGCCAGTTTCTGCCGACTGAAGAGTGCCGTGTGCGACGGTTCGAAGTGGGTCTGCGACACTCTATCGGTGCTCATGTCGGGGTCCCGGAGTATAAGACCGTGGGCGAGGCTCTGAATCACGCGCTCCGCCTTGAGAACCTGCATCCTTCCGGTGCTGACGACGTTGTGCGCCACTCCAATCATAAACGTCCTAGCCATACGGGAGGCAACAACTACACGTCAAAGCGGCCACACACTAGCGGCTACCAAGGCCGGAACCCATTACCACGATGCAGAAATTGTCACCAGCTTGGGCATACTGATGACCACTGTTTCGCCAAGACAAAGTGCTACGCTTGCGGGCAGAGGGGACACCTTGCTCGAGATTGCACGAACCCCAGACTGGCTCGCAACGTACCACCACAACAGTACCGCCAAGAGAATCGGGGGCAGGCGCCTCGACCTCCTCCGCCCATTCGACCTGCATCACAAAATGGCCAAGATCGTCGCCCCAACACTCAGGGCCGTGTCTACGCCATGACTCGAGACGAAGCGATGGCGTCAGATACCGTGGTGTCAGGTATACTAAAATTCAATAATGTGCCTGCTCGTGTGTTATTTGATTTAGGCGCTTCACATAGTTTTATATCGGCGGACTTTGCCGCCGAGTACAAATTTCCTGTAATATCATTAGATCTCGACCTAAGCGTAAGCACGCCTTCGGGCACACCTATTCTCACAAACTTAGCTTGCGTCGGCGGGATTATCTGTATCGGCGGTCAAAAGATCGATCTAGATGTGATAGTTCTTGATATGAAGGACTTTGACATCATTGTGGGAATGGATTGGCTCGGGCCGTGCAACGCAACCATAGACTACGCTGAAAAGAGGGTCACATTCCGCATGCCTGGAGTGCCTGAATCTGCTACTCGTGTGGTGAGGCGTCGCCGACCTGCATGGTGATCTCTGCGATATCTGCTCGATGGATGCTGCATTCCGGGTGCGAAGGCTATCTAGCTTCCGTTTGAGACATGCGACAGGATGGTGCAAACGCGGGAGAGACCGATGTTGTGGCAGAATTCCCAGACGTGTTCCCGGACGAGCTACCCGGCATGCCGCCCGATCGAGAGATAGAGTTTACTATCGACACATTTCCCGACACTCGGCCGATCTCGAAGGCTCCGTACAGAATGGCCCCTGTAGAATTGAAGGAATTGAAGGCACAACTTCAGGAATTGCTCGACAGAGGGTTTATCCATCCGAGTGTCTCGCCGTGGGGTGCGCCCGTGCTGTTCGTAAAGAAGAAAGATGGATCGATGCGACTCTGCATCGACTATCGGAAATTGAATAAAGCCACCGTCCGAAACAAATACCCCCTGCCCCGCATCGACGACTTGTTCGACCAGCTCCAAGGTGCAACGGTGTTTTCGAAGATTGATCTACGATCGGGTTATCACCAACTCAAAGTCAAGCCAGACGACGTGCCGAAGTCTGCCTTCCGCACTCGTTATGGCCACTACGAGTTCTTGGTAATGCCGTTCGGTCTGACAAATGCCCCTGTCGTCTTCATGGATCTAATGAATCGGGTGTTCCGTCCGTTCGTTGACAAGTTCGTAGTAGTCTTCATCGACGACATCCTCGTCTACTCGAAGGATCGAGCGCAACATGCAGAGCATCTGCGGACGGTACTCCAAACCCTTCGAGAGAATCAGTTGTACGCGAAGATGAGCAAGTGCGAGTTCGGGCTGAACAGCGTCTCATTCCTTGGGCACATCATCTCCGCCGCGGGCATCGCAGTCGATCCGAAGAAAGTCGAGGCAGTTGCTGATTGGAAACGGCCCGCATCAGTTAGTGAAATTCGAAGCTTCCTAGGCTTGGCGGGATACTACCGACGCTTCGTGAAGGACTTCGCGAAGATCGCATCGCCGTTGACTCGCCTCACCCAGAAAGGAGTCGCATTCAAATGGTCAGACGACTGTGAAGCTTCCTTCTAGGAGCTCAAACAACGGCTCGTTTCGGCCCCGATACTTGCTCTTCCTGACGGGACGGAGGGATTTCAAATCTTCAGCGATGCTTCTGGCCAGGGCTTGGGGTGTGTGCTCATGCAGCGGGATAAGGTAATATCTTTTGCTTCCCGGCAGTTGAAGCCGCACGAGAAGAACTACCCCACGCACGACCTAGAACTAGCGGCAATTGTGTTTGCGTTGAAGCTGTGGCGTCACTATCTCTATGGCGTGGCATGCAGGATTTATACGGACCACAAAAGCCTCAAGTATCTCTTCACCCATAAAGAATTGAATTTGCGGCAGAGGCGATGGCTCGAACTAATCAAAGACTACGACTTGTCGATCGACTACACGCCGGGCAAGGGAAATGTGGTAGCGGATGCGCTTAGCCGGAAGTACTTGGCTTCATTATGTATCAACGACCGACTGCTGCGTGACTTGGAAGGAATGGGCATCGAGCTTCGAGTTCGTTTCAGAGACGTGAAACTGGCGCAACTGCGGGTGGAACCTAGCCTACTGGAGAGGATCAAGTCTGCACAGAAGGACGACCCCTACCTGGAGAAGATGCGAAAGCTGATGTCGACAGGGAAAGCGTCTGACTTTGCAGAGGACGAGTCGGGAGTGTTGCGCGTGAAGGGACGGCTATGCGTACCGGATGACGTAGAACTCAGAAAGGAGATAATGACGGAGGCACACTATGCAAAATATTCCTTGCATCCTGGCAGCACCAAGATGTATAAGGACCTCCGCGTTGTCTTTTGGTGGCACGGCATGAAGAGGGACGTAGCGCTCTTTGTGTCAAAATGTATGGCCTGTCAGCAAGTCAAAGCCGAGCACCAGCGACCGGGCGGGGAGATGCAGAACCTTGCCATTCCAGAGTGGAAATGGGATCACATCACTATGGACTTCGTTGTTGGCTTGCCGAGGACACCGCGGGGAAACGACGCCATCTGGGTCATCGTCGATCGACTAACCAAGTCAGCGCACTTTATCGCCATCAAAGTTACTTGGAGCGTCGACCGCCTTGCTCAGATATATATTGATGAAATAGTTCGGCTGCACGGGGTCCCAGTTTCTATCGTCTCGGATCGGGATGGACGGTTCGTAGCACGCTTCTGGAGTAGTCTACATTCAGCACTGGGGACCAAGTTGAAGTTCAGCTCAGCTTATCATCCTCAGACTGACGGCCAAACAGAGCGGGTGAACCAAATTCTCGAAGACATGTTGCGACTCTGTGCGATCGACTTGAAGTCAAGTTGGGACGTCCATCTACCGCTGGCCGAGTTTGCATACAACAATAGCTATCAGTCCAGCATCCAAATGGCGCCGTATGAAGCTTTGTACGGCCGGAAGTGTAGATCGCCCATTTGCTGGGATGAAGTCGAGGAACGGCAGATACTTGGTCCGGAGCTGGTGGAGCAGACTGTGCAGAAGGTCAAGTTGATACGAGAAAGATTGAAGATAGCACAAAGCCGGCAGAAAAGCTATGCCGACACGCACCGACGTCCCCTCGAGTTCTCGAAAGGCGACCATGTATTCCTGAAGGTGATGCCTATGCGTGGAGTTTCCCGGTTCGGTGCGAAAGGAAAGTTGAGCCCAAGATTTGTTGGCCCATTCGAAATATTGAAGCGAGTCGCCCCGGTAGCTTACCAACTCGCCTTGCCGCCGACATTGTCAGAGGTACATGACGTCTTCCACGTCTCATAATTGCGGAAGTACGTGCACGATTCGGGGCATGTGGTAGAGTTGGGCAAGCTGGACCTGAAGGCGGACCTATCATATGTCGAAGAGCCGGTGCAAATCTTGGAGCGCAAGGATAAACTTCTCCGCAATCGTGCTATTCCTCTAGTCCGCGTCCTCTGGAGAAACCATTCGGTCGAGGAGTCGACGTGGGAGCTTGAGTCTGAAATGAAGGAGAAGTTCCCTTCATTGTTCTCGTAGAGGTAGGTTCTATTCTTAAGTTTCGAGGACGAAACTTTTTCTTAGTTGGTTATGGTGTAGTGCCCCGTCCCTACATCGTGCCCCGTACTTTGCCCACGGGGTGCGCGAGAAAGGAACACTGTCGCTATCGATTCGGTCGGGACCGATAGGTCGGGATCGGCCGAGTCGATCGAATGGGAACGGTTGAATTAAGACCCATTCCTCGTTATGGAATGTCTTCTTCGGAACCAAGTCCCATATTCAGCGGGCTGCGCCTCGAGGATTGACTCTGCGGCTGAGTCGGGAGAGACCTCCCGTTGCTATGCTTTTCACGCCGCTTGCGTTGGTTTTGGCTTTGTTTTCTGAGTGCGCTTTCGTGAATGTTTTCGATGGTTTTTATGGCTTGCATTTCGAACTCGCATTTCCTATCGAACTCCTTGAATAATGCAGTATTCTAATCGGTTGCTTGTGCGATTTCAGGTAATCGCGTAGGCGATGTCTAGCGCAACCAGCAAGTTCTCTCGCCGAAGTAAACTCAAGGTGAGTGGCTGACCCTTCTCTTCTCGACCCCCTTCTTAGGCAAAGTCGATAGTGTTGTTGCGAATGAAAGTATAAATGCAAAGGCACGGGCACGGTAAAAATGATTGAGTTTTAAAGAGAATGTAGGCTATGTCTTAATAACTAAAAGAAGAAAAAATGGTCTTTGTACGGTCATTGGATAACTTGTCGACAAGGTAGAGTTTCCCCGCACGGCAACCCGGGGCCACGGGACCGATGCGGCCAAGAAGGAAACATTTTCATAAGCTGTGCTGGGCACAATGTTAGGCGAGGACTTGCAGCGGGGCTCGCTACTCGCGCTGAAAGGGCCTCGTCTAATAAAAGCAAAAATGAGTCCACGATGGCTCTGGGAGCCAGTGACCAACACACGAAATATTGCACTTGTATGGAAATGATAACAATTGACAGGAAAGAACTTGGTAAGTTTCATAAGGCGCGGCTAGGCCGCCGTCGGTAAGTTTCAACGTAAATGTCACTATGCTTGTCATTACTTGTTTGCAATTCATTAGGATGGTTAGAAACATTCATACTCTAAGTCATATAAATTCTTCAACCAAATGAGAGCTTGGAACTTAAATAGCCACGCACCAGTATAAAGTGTAATGTACTGATCCTCGCTCTCCACGCAGGTACCCCGAACTCCGAAGGGCGTGCCACCTGAAAGCTCAAGGCGAAGTGAACCCTTTTGAAGCCTCGTCCGCGTGTAAAGGCTTGTTTTCTGGATTTCCTTTTGAAGAAGACCCGCACTCAGTCCAAAAGAAGATGGCGGCTCGACTCGCCTCGATAGCAGGTGGAAAGATGTTATATATTTGCTTGTAAAAAGGGGATGTAATGTATGGAACGACCTATCTCATCGGCGTTCATTTTGTAAGTCGAGTCATGTTGTAGCCCGCGCGGCAATGATTGTAAAGGAGTCTATATAAAGTTTTATTATCATCAATGAAAAAGTCTATTTCTATTCCAAATGTGTCATTCAATTTCTCTGCGTACTCTAACTTGATGTTGTGTTTCGGATAACCTTATGACTATGCCTTGTGCGATCGCAACTTAGGTTCGCACGGCATCACGCCCGGGGGACGACTATCGATTCTACGAAATCGGGGCGTGACACTGCACTCAGGAAGTCTCGAGGACGAGACTTATTTTGAGTGGTGTATTATGTAATGACCCGCTCCGCCCTAGCGAAGCGCCGATTCAAACGGCAAGTGTAACGACTCAAACGAGCCGTCGACTCGAAGAGTTGCGTCGACCCGATGAAGTATCGATGCGAATCGATGTAAGACTTACAATGGCCCATCAAAGATGAATCCATACTTAGACTATCAAAGGCACGTTCGGAGTATCGCTCGGCCGATGCGAACATCGCTAAGGTGGGTGGCTCCGATGAACCTGTCTTTGCTTAGCCTAGACACATAACAATACGGATACTAATGCTAGAATCGCTAGGCGATAACACCGTGCATGCTAATAAATGACTCAATGCACCTAGCTAAGGGAATAATCCTATCTTGTATGCTTGTTTAGAACATGGAAAAGAACTCGGCAATATAGAAACTCTCGTACCGCGCTCCACGCTCGTGCTAAGGCACAAGCTTACGTTCAAGTCCCTTATGCGTTCAAACAATGAAACAATTAATGGTTTACAATGATGAAACAGGAAGACTATCAACATAGTCGTTTCGAGTAGAGTTTAGCAACATTGAAAGACTATGGGACCGATGGGTCGCCAAGGCGGCTCCCACACTGGGAGTTACATAATGCTTGAATGAATAAATCAACGAATGAATGAATGAATGAATGAATATGTGAATGAATCAATGAACGAACGAACAAGTGAAAGAAAGAAAGAAAATGAAGAATGAATAAAAGATAAGAGAGAAAGGAATGGTTAGCGATAGGTATGACGGGCACGTGCAACGGGGCTCGCTACCCGCGCTGTACGGACGCCAACCTGGTCGATAACGCATTGTGGCTAAGGGTTAGTCTATGACAATAAAATACGAAATGGTCGTGGACGGACCTGTGCACGGGTGATACGGATTCCGCGGCATGATCAAAGGAAGGATCGTGGTCGGCCTAGGCGGGATCAAGTCATGGCTTACGGGCTGCCTGGGTGCGGACTCGGCCACCCGGGGGACGTAAGTGCAGGAGTATTTCAAGAGACTAATAGGGTGTGTGCCAGTCCTCACCCTACGCTAGTTGAGAAATACCACGGCTTGGATGTGTCCAAAATGGCTTGTGATGCCAACGACTGGTGCATATAGATTTAAGAGGGCTTTGTTGGTGGCAATCCACGTGCAAGTCCTTGCATTGAAATTAAAGTAGTCTAAGTTAACTGTACAAAGCACCTTCTGAATAGGCTTGAATATAACACACAAAATGATCAAGAGTACTTCGAGCAAACGAGTTAGAAAACGTGCCTACGACGTGCTAGAACCCGAGGCAAGAACACGCACTTGACATTGAATGCTTACATGAACTACGTTAAGTTATTTCATATGAATTGTTGACTAACTTGGTTTACGTTGAACAAGGAAGGCCGGACGGTAAGTATGGGTAAGTCGTATATGTATTTCCATGCGACACTTGTATTCGGCAACACGAGATAGGCTATGAAATATGCCATGTAAATGATCTTAAGACAAGATTAGAAAGACAATGAATGAATGATAGACGGTGCACAAAAGTAAATAGAACGTGTTTGGTAATGATAGCATTGTGGGCGAGCTAGCCTCCCCACCAGTGCATAACAATGTACTGATAACCCCACAGTCTGCTTGCAGGATGCAGGAGACGCCGGCGGGTGCGGACCTTCCATCGAACGTGCTAAGGCGCGGAGCTATCTCTGGAGCCTTGGAGCGTTGCAAGGAGCTGAAGCACCATATACAGGACATAATGTATCAGAACATCGCCATGAATTATTCTATGTTGTAAGCCACTTGGCACGCCTTTTATGTTTCAGAAAGAGAGAGAGCTTGAGCGATTTGTAATATTGGCCTAGCGTCGCTTGTAAACTTCTTGAATATCAATAAAGAGTTGAATTCATTTCAATTTGTGTTTATTTACTTTCTGCTGCAAATGGGAACACTCTGTGCGACTCTGTGGCCTAGCTCAAATCGGCCGTTTCTGGACTTCGCCTTGCACGGGCGCAACCTAGGCCCGTGCGGCATCACGCCTTAGCGAGGACGATCGCTCCTGCGGGAGCGGGGCGTGACACACGCATCCAACTTGAACGACCAAGTCACTCGGGTGCCTAGACTTAGGTCACAAGCCGCTCAACGCAACTTAATTCATGGGCAAGCCAAGGCTATGCCAAGCCTTGGACGACGGGACCGTACATGCTTTATGAAGCATTCATGCGGACGACGCCTATGACTTAGGCTACGTTCATACTTCGCCTACTCGACCAACTTTCCTTCTCCCAAGCCACGGGACGAAGGATCGAGTGTCATTTTTAAAGCACGCCGTGCACCAACTCTAAGCCGACCGTTGGACCTTTCTATATTCTAACTCAATTCGACCCGTCGGAATTATTCTCTTTAGCTATGTGGATTCATCTCTTTTATTATTAAGCCTACTTGTGCAAGTTGAAAACCTGCGATTTATTATGTGAAGGCTAAGATGAGGCAAGTTCACCGAAACTACCCCACCTGAGCGAACGGTCGCCTCGACCGAGCGATGTCTCCCAGTAGCCGTTGCAGGGCTAAGTCCGAACACCGTCGGTGTTTCGATTCCTCCGATTGACTGAGCGGGACGGGGCACTACATCATACACCACTCAGAAAAAGTATCGTCCTCGAAACTAACTGAGTACACTTATCGACTTATCACTTTTCTCAACATTCACGAACTATCGCACACAATTCTCCTATACTTTCTCAAATCCGAGCCACGCTCGTGCTACCCTCAATCCTTTCTTCAAAACTTACGATCTCAAAATCTTTGATACTTTCCCGTTCTTCAAGTCTCACTTGAATTCAACGTATCACTTAGTATGGATCGTGCACATATCTTAGACGTCCCCAAAATACATGTATTTCAACTAAGCCTCGTGATAGCGAATCCCGCCTTCACCACTCGAGTCGGATCGTGCACGCATTCAAGCGTCTTTGATATACATGCATGTCAACCAAGCCTCATGAGTGGTGCCTCCACAATTTCTATCGCTTCGTACCGGAACGTCTGCCTAACTGCCAGGCTATGTCTTTCCGTCAGTATTAGAATCATAGTTCCCAATCAAGAATATCAACACTGACCCCATCCTAAGGTCAAACCAAATTGATAGTACGGGGTTTTTCTACCCAAGCTTGCATCACTCCGATTTCTAAACATCGAGCATCGATTCCCTACACACATCCCAACATTCGTCGCACGGGGTCCGAGTCATTCAGCAAAGCCATCCTACGATAACTCACATTTCAATAAATTCCTTGACGTATCGACATCACTTGTTCATCAAGCCATTTCGTATAGTCTATCTTCTTTGAACACGTTTGATGTAGATCGTCTATCAATCTTTCTCAAATCAAGCACGCTACAACACAATTCATTGCTAATCCATAATTCACATTTTATACTCACTAAGTCGTTCATCCCAATTCACGTTATCGATCACAAGGTCGTCTGACTTAACAATACGTTGTGCCCCGATCTCACGCGAGTCAGATTATCCACGGTGGGCACGAATCACCATTGTAATGCCACGTTCCGCCTTAGCGGAACGCCGATTCCAAACGACAAGTACAACGACTCAAACGAGTCGTCGACCCGAAGAGTTGCTTCGATCCGATGAAGTATCGATGAAGAATCGATGCAAGGCTTACATTGGCCCGTCAAGATGAATCCAGACATAGACTTTCAAAGGCGCGCTCGGAGGATCGCTCGGCCGATGCGAACATCGCTAAGGTGGGTGGCTCCGATGAACCCGTCTATGCTTAGCCTAGACACATAACAAAACGGACACATTCACGGGAATCGCTAGGCGATAACATCTTGCATGCTAATAAATGACTCAACGCACCTAGCTAAGGGAGTAATCCCAACTTGTATGCTTGCATAGAATATGGAAAGGAATATGGAAAAATACGAGAACTCTTGCACCGCGCTCCCCGCTCGTGCTAAGGCACAAGCTTGCGTTCAACAATGAAACAATAAATGGTTTACAACAATGAAATGGAAGACTATCGACATAGTCGTTCCGAGTAGAGTATAGCAACATTGAAAGGCTATGGGACCGATGGGTCGCCAAGGCGACTCCCGCACGAGGAGTTGCGTAATGCTTGAATGAATAAATCAACGAATCAATGAATGAAATGAATGAATATGTGAATGAATCAATGAACGAATGAACAAGTGAAGAAAAGAAAGAATGAAGAAAAGATAAGAAAGAAAGGAGATGAATGGTTAGCGACAGGTGTGACGGGCACGTGCATCGGGGCTCGCTACCCGCGCTGCACGGACGCCAACCTGGTCGATAACGTAAGATGGCTAAGGGTTAGCCTATGGCTCAAGGACAGCCGTTAAGTTAAAAATGATAATAAAATACGAAATGGTCGTGGACAAACGGTACGAGCGAGGGGTGGCGTATGCTGTGCCGTAGAGAAAGGGATTCCGCGGCACTGTCAAAGTGTGAAGGACTAGCCGATCCGGACGGAATCAAAAAAGGGGCTTACGGACGACCCGGGTGGGGGCTTGGCCACAACGGGAAACGTAAGTGCGGGGTATTTTCAAGATAATATCAGGGTGCACCAGCCGCACAGCATGATAGGTGAGGAAAATACCAAGGGGAATATGTCCAGGATGGCTTGTAAAGCCAGCGACCGGTGCATATAGAGTTAAGTGGGCTTTGCTGGTGGCCATCCACGCGCAAGTCCTTGCATTGAAATCAAAGTAGTCTAAGTTAAATGAACAAGTGCCTACTGAATGACTTGAAATGTGCCACTCCAAACAATAATGAAGTACTTCGTACAAATAAGTTAAAGAACGCGCCTACGTTATGTTATTTTCACATGAAGTGTTGTCTAACTTGGTTTACTTGAACAGGGAAGGCCGGACGGTAAGTATGGGTAAGTTGTGCATGTATTTCCATGCAACACTTGAGATTGGCAACACGGGATAGGTTATGTTATATGCCATGAAATTGACCCTAAGGCAAGATTAGAAAGACAATGAATGATAGAGATGCACAAAAGTAAATAATACGTGTTTGGTAATGATGGCGTTGTGGGCAAGCCAGCCTCCCCACCAGTGCATAACAATGTACTGATAACCCCACAGTCTGCTTGCAGAAGCAGGTATCGTCGGCGGGTGCGGAGCTTCCATCGAACGTGCTAAGGCGCGGAGCTACCTCTGGAGCCTTGGAGCGTTGCAAGGAGCTGAAGCACTCTATACAGGACATAATGTATCGGAACATCGCCATGAATCATTCCATCTTGTAAGCCACTTGGCACGCCTTTTATGTTTCAGAGAGAGAGAGCTTGAGCGAATTGTAATATCGGCCTAGCGCCGCTTGTAACTTCTTGAATATCAATAAAGAGTTTGATTTTGTATTCAACTTGCGTTCATTTACTTTCCGCTGCAAATGGGGACACTCTGTGCGACTCTGTGGCCTAGACTCAAATCGGCCGTTTCTGGACTTGGCCTTGCACGGGCGCAACCTAGGCCCGTGCGGCATCACGCCTTAGCGAGGACGATCGCTCCTCCGGGAGCGGGGCGTGACAGTTTGGTATCAGAGCACGGCTTTACGTCCTTGGACTTCATTTCGATTCTCTCAGTTTTGAAAGCTCGTTGAAACAAAAGAAATGTACGCTCTCTCTCATTATGCCTCGGGATGTTCCATACAATAAGTCTAATACTTTCAAAAGCTCGTACGATTACTCGGTTGGACGGGATCGATAGGCGAAGGCCTTTGTGCCACCATGACGGACTTAAGTTGGAAGGAACCGATGCTAAGAGTTAGCAAACGCAGTGCGTGCTTGAATGAGCTTACACTGATAGCAAACGAGTACACGAGACCTAAGTATAGTTCGAACGGGATGGTCATGCACGCAGCCTTTTGGCTAAGTTGTGCGGAGTATCGCGCACCTAGACTCTTTGATGCAAACGAGTTGTGAACGAGAATAAGTGAGCGTGCAAACTTGAATGTAGTCCGTACGGGATAGTTATGCGGCATAACTTAGCCCGCGTGTCGCGCACCTCGACTTTTGGTGCAATCGAGTTGCGAGCGATATCATGTACCGCTCGGTCGGGAACGAAGCTACACTTAGAGTGTATATCGAGAGGAACGATATCAAACTAACGCTTAGGCGTGCACGAAAGATTGACTTAGATTTTGTGGATTAACACGAACGACTTAGTACGCCGAGGCGACGTGATACGATTACGCTAGAGATTCGTCGAACGAATCTAAAGGATATCTTAGCGCATGACGCGAACGCGATTGAGGACTAAATAGGATGGCTCGAACCCTGAGTGGTGTATGGACGTTATAGAAATTGTTCGAGCGAGACTAAAGGATTTACGGATAGAACGGGTATGTCGGCGAGGCGATGCGACCGCGCAAAGCCTTAGAACGCGTCACGCTTAGTTGGTCGTGACTTCGAATGTCCCGAACGAGATATCGTTCGGATAACTTGTCGTTAGGCAACGCGAGTTAGAAAATGAATGGTCTGGATCGAGGAAACTTAGAGGATCGCGCGTACGATTTTGGATGGATTTAAATGAAGTGTGACTTGGGTTTGAAATTGATCTTGAATATCGAGGAAATTATGGAATATCCAACTCGGACAATAGCATCAGTCGCACGACTCGAAATTGGTTGCAAAGGAAGATCGTCAGGTTACGCATATCGTCGATGGTATTGAGGCGTATCAAAGATCGATATGCGATAACCCGGGGGCACTCTGACTCGGCGAATGATGATCGTGCAAATGTTACTGTTCCGTTGGATGCTATACTTGAGTTGTAAAAGAATGTGTCGAGGAAAAGATAGACTTGGCTCGAGGATTATGCTTGGATTTGCTTCGTTGATAACCACAACGTTGACGTTCTTGTCTTATGCGAGCGCAACTCCAGCCTCGCACATGCGTCACGCCGGATTATGACGATCACTCCGCGTGAGCGCTGATATGGTGATTCATACAGCGGGAGTGATTGAACTTGGATGGCGTGGCAATCTGATTGCTTCGACTTGTGGTTTGACGCGAAGGTGGACTCGAGATTAAATTGTGTGCTTGAAGAATTGAACTTGAGGATTGAGTAGGTCCAATCCGCGTATCGAGAATGGGTTAGTCTAAAACTCAAACAAAAAGTTACGCCCCGATGAGAATGATTATTCCACGGGAGCGTTGCATGGTGATTCATGACCCGCCGTGGATAATCGAACTCGCGTGAGATTGGGGTGCAATGTATTGTCGAGCTGGATGACCTCGTGATCGAATACATGAATTGGTTAGAACTGGTGATTGAGTAGAAATGAATATGGGCAACGTAAGTCTTGATGCGAATTAGGTGATCATGCTCGATGTTTAGAAATCTGAGTGACGCGAGCTTGGGTAGAAACTCCCGTACAAACGAACAAATGGTTTGACCATAGGATTTGGGGCGAGCGTCGTGCAACGACCTTGCATGATGAGCCGCGGACTTGACGTGTAACTATGACCTTGTGAGCTGACCTAGCGGATAGACGGACGACCCTATGCCGAGTGATTGAACTTGTGCGATTGACTTTAAAGTATCGTCTGGACGGACGATAGACTTGTGGCAGCGAGACTTAGAGTAGGACGGGGAACAGGGAGTGTGCGTGAACGGCAATGAGATTGGCCCCAAACGAAGGGAATGAAAGGGATGGATGTTGCGCAAGTAATATCGGAATAACAAATTGAATCATTGGTCGGAAGACGTACTCGATGATAGTGCAATACTTGGTTAAATCGGACGGAAATTACATAGACTTGGTCGACCCCGCTAAAGAAATCATACTGATTTCGTGGACAATAACGCTTGAGAAGCGAATCGAATCGTCTCGAGGACCGAGATAAACGATAGGTGATATACACATGAGTTCGGTTTTAAATCGAAGTTAGTAAAACGATCGGCAAATCGAAACTATCATGAGTAGCTTGTCCGACTTCGCTAGTCGCTAAGCTTGGTTGAAATGTACGTATTCGGGGGACGCCTTGAATCCATGCACGATCCAAACTCAGCGATATGATGAACTCGAATGCAGCTGCAAGTGGGTGTTGCGATGCGCATAAATGAAAGTAAGTTTGTCTCAGCCTACGACACTCGTATTTGACGAATTTCAACGCACCTCGTACGACCGTTTCAGTCCCATGATATGTCAAAAAGCAACCGAGTCGAAGAAACACTTGAATTGAATAAGTGCCATCAACTCTAAAATGAATGAAAAAGTTATTCAATAAAATCGACCAAACGTACGCGATGCGAAACTTGGTAGGATATCGAATATAGTTCGGTGCCATAGAACGATAGAGCCGTTCGATAGGGATTGCCTAAGAAACACGACGACGCGAGTTAGGGAACGGTAGGATGACCTGCACTCAGGAAGTCTCGAGGACGAGACTTGTTTTGAGTGGTGTATTATGTAATGCCCCGTTCCGCCTTAGCGGAACGCCGATTCCAAACGACAAGTACAACGACTCAAACGAGTCGTCGACCCGAAGAGTTGCTTCGATCCGATGAAGTATCGATGAAGAATCGATGCAAGGCTTACATTGGCCCGTCAAGATGAATCCAGACATAGACTTTCAAAGGCGCGCTCGGAGGATCGCTCGGCCGATGCGAACATCGCTAAGGTGGGTGGCTCCGATGAACCCGTCTATGCTTAGCCTAGACACATAACAAAACGGACACATTCACGGGAATCGCTAGGCGATAACATCTTGCATGCTAATAAATGACTCAACGCACCTAGCTAAGGGAGTAATCCCAACTTGTATGCTTGCATAGAATATGGAAAGGAATATGGAAAAATACGAGAACTCTTGCACCGCGCTCCCCGCTCGTGCTAAGGCACAAGCTTGCGTTCAACAATGAAACAATAAATGGTTTACAACAATGAAATGGAAGACTATCGACATAGTCGTTCCGAGTAGAGTATAGCAACATTGAAAGGCTATGGGACCGATGGGTCGCCAAGGCGACTCCCGCACGAGGAGTTGCGTAATGCTTGAATGAATAAATCAACGAATCAATGAATGAAATGAATGAATATGTGAATGAATCAATGAACGAATGAACAAGTGAAGAAAAGAAAGAATGAAGAAAAGATAAGAAAGAAAGGAGATGAATGGTTAGCGACAGGTGTGACGGGCACGTGCATCGGGGCTCGCTACCCGCGCTGCACGGACGCCAACCTGGTCGATAACGTAAGATGGCTAAGGGTTAGCCTATGGCTCAAGGACAGCCGTTAAGTTAAAAATGATAATAAAATACGAAATGGTCGTGGACAAACGGTACGAGCGAGGGGTGGCGTATGCTGTGCCGTAGAGAAAGGGATTCCGCGGCACTGTCAAAGTGTGAAGGACTAGCCGATCCGGACGGAATCAAAAAAGGGGCTTACGGACGACCCGGGTGGGGGCTTGGCCACAACGGGAAACGTAAGTGCGGGGTATTTTCAAGATAATATCAGGGTGCACCAGCCGCACAGCATGATAGGTGAGGAAAATACCAAGGGGAATATGTCCAGGATGGCTTGTAAAGCCAGCGACCGGTGCATATAGAGTTAAGTGGGCTTTGCTGGTGGCCATCCACGCGCAAGTCCTTGCATTGAAATCAAAGTAGTCTAAGTTAAATGAACAAGTGCCTACTGAATGACTTGAAATGTGCCACTCCAAACAATAATGAAGTACTTCGTACAAATAAGTTAAAGAACGCGCCTACGTTATGTTATTTTCACATGAAGTGTTGTCTAACTTGGTTTACTTGAACAGGGAAGGCCGGACGGTAAGTATGGGTAAGTTGTGCATGTATTTCCATGCAACACTTGAGATTGGCAACACGGGATAGGTTATGTTATATGCCATGAAATTGACCCTAAGGCAAGATTAGAAAGACAATGAATGATAGAGATGCACAAAAGTAAATAATACGTGTTTGGTAATGATGGCGTTGTGGGCGAGCCAGCCTCCCCACCAGTGCATAACAATGTACTGATAACCCCACAGTCTGCTTGCAGAAGCAGGTATCGTCGGCGGGTGCGGAGCTTCCATCGAACGTGCTAAGGCGCGGAGCTACCTCTGGAGCCTTGGAGCGTTGCAAGGAGCTGAAGCACTCTATACAGGACATAATGTATCGGAACATCGCCATGAATCATTCCATCTTGTAAGCCACTTGGCACGCCTTTTATGTTTCAGAGAGAGAGAGCTTGAGCGAATTGTAATATCGGCCTAGCGCCGCTTGTAACTTCTTGAATATCAATAAAGAGTTTGATTTTGTATTCAACTTGCGTTCATTTACTTTCCGCTGCAAATGGGGACACTCTGTGCGACTCTGTGGCCTAGACTCAAATCGGCCGTTTCTGGACTTGGCCTTGCACGGGCGCAACCTAGGCCCGTGCGGCATCACGCCTTAGCGAGGACGATCGCTCCTCCGGGAGCGGGGCGTGACAACCATGCACGCTCCCGCGAGATAATCGTTCTCATCGGGACGTAACTCTTGTTTTGTGTCTAGACTAATTCATTCTCGATGCGCGGATTGGACCTACTCAATCCTCAAGTTTATTTCATTCATCAATCGCAAGTCTAAACATCCTCAAATTTTTCTTCGCATTAAGCCAGCAAGTGGAGACAATCAAAGTTCCCGCGTCCTGATTTTCCGAGTTCGATCATTTCCGCGACATAAATCACCATGTCAACGCTCACGCGGAACGATCGCCCCAAATCCAACGTAATGCATATGCGAGGCTAGAGTTGCGCTCGCGTAAGACGAGATCGTCAACGTTATGGCTATCCGCGTAATCATCAAGACACGATCACTTTCATCAAACATTCATCTCAATCAAAATCCAAAGCATAGCATCCAATTGAACAATAACACTTGCACGATCATCTTTCACCGAGTTAGAGTACCCCCGAGTTATCGTATAGCGAATCTTTGATATGCCTCAATACCATCGACGATATACGTAACCTGACGATCTTCCTTTGTAACATATTTCGAGTCGTACGAATGATGCTATCGTCCGACTGGATAATTTCCTCAACATTCAAGTTTAAGTTCAATCCTTATCCCTCGAATCATTCACAACATCAATTTCCTTAATCAATCGATCGACATCCCTGAAGCTATCGCATACACCACTCAGGGATGAAGTCATTCAACAAATCCTCAACTTATCATTCGGATCAAAATCCACTTCTTCAAATTTTCCGTTCGAACCATTCCTTAATTTCCAAGCACGCTCATCTATATCGCACCGACGATATCGCCGTTCGATAGCACCCCTATCGATAGTCATCTTACTTTACTCAATCGAGCTCAACTCATTCTCGTCCGACACAATTCAATTCCTGCACTCGACTTTTCTAAGGTCGACACAACTTTGGTGTATATGTCCAACCCGACTTAGACAACCATGCTTACGCGAACCATCTTTTTTTTGTTTTTGTCAAAAACTGTTCTCCTATGTTTTGCAAAATAGTTAGACTTATTGTATGGACATCCGTGGGACATTTGAGAGAGAGCGCACCAACGATATCAACTTTACGGAAGCAACGATTCAAAGTTTGCGAAAACAACAGAGTTAAAGAATTCAATCGGTAGTCCAAGGACGTAAAGCCGTGCTCTGATACCATTATGTCACGCCCCGCTCCCGTAGGAGCGATCGTCCTCGCTAAGACGTGATGCCGCACGAGCCTAGATTGCGCTCGTGCAAGACGGGTTCCATAACGGCCGATTTCAGCGGCTGCGACGGGGTCGTCGCAGAGAAGTCCCATGCAGAGACATTAAATAATAGCAGCGAAAATTTGAGTCAAACACAAGTTATTCAAAGAAGCTCTTTATTGATATTAAAACAACGATTACATTGGGGGCGCAAGGCCAAGGTTACAATCACTCAAGCTCACTCTTCTCACATTTTATAAGTTCACTCAGCTCTCTCTCATCTCTCAATTACAAGTCTTGATCCAGCGGAAGCTTCGGAAGGCGATGTCCATACATTATGTCCCGTATAAGTCTTTAGTCCATGCGGCCGTGCGCTTCGAATCGCCGAGGAACTCCATGCCTCGACGCATCCAAGCGAGCTCCGCACCACGAGCTTCTACCTGTGCCTGCACATGTAAACTATGTGGGTGTCAGTACTCAACTGTACTGGTGGAATGAGCTCCTCGCCCACCCATACAAAACCAACACGTTTACTTTACTTTGTGCAACATAGTTCATTCTTATCAATTGTCTTTCTAGTCTTGCCTTAGGATTATTTTAGGACCGACGCCTTGCCTGTTTTGTGTCTTTAGATCATCTCGTGCTTGCAATGACAACGTTAACTCATACCTTGCCTCAAGACCCTTCTAGTGCCAACAACATTAACCTATCGAGTCATGTTTGCCTTACGGCTTAAAATCAGAGACGCAACTACGTGATGAAGCTTCATTTCCATATGATCGTGCTACGAATCCATCGTGCCGTGCCTCACAACTCAATGTGACTTAACCATGTTGCCGCCTCACGGCCCTTGCTATTTGTATCACCAACTGACCCAATCAAGACTTCTGAACTTATGTCGACCCACTTTGTCTTGCGGCGGTTTCCCGACTTAACTCAAACAACTCAACCAACTTAAGCAACTTATATGCCAACAACTCAAGACTTGACGCCACATCTCGTGCTGAAACACGACGCCTATGTTGAAACCCAATCTTAGGCCCAAACTTTGTGTTCTAACTGTACACACCTTCAACTCAACTCAATCCAAAGGCATACATGCGGATAGCCGCTATTTGCCGACATCTATATAAACTTGGCCACTAGCATCACAAGCTATACCTTAACGTATAGTTTTGTTAATCGGGATCCTTTTGACGCAAGTAGCTAGCCCCGTCGCAAGTCCCCGCTTAACCTGTGCCAAAACCTTACGCACGACTATACCCTGTTCCCTCCTGGGCCGAGTCGGCCCCATGGCCCAGGGTTACCGCTTGAGGGTTCATCGCCCTTGTCGACAAGTTGTCAAATGACCATGCAAGACTCGACAAAAACTGACGTCTCACACAGTCATTCCTCTACCAAAACCAATACTTCTATCCTTGAGACCCCTCGACGACCCACGGTTGCGATCATTTCTTCCTTGAGACCCCTCGACGACCCACGGTCGCGAGCATTTCCTTCCTTGTTACCTTATCATTTGGTTCAAATCATGAATGCCTATTTGATATCCATTTCTCAAAACTCACTTCTTGAAATCACTTATGGTCCTTGCCTTAAACACTAAGTCCGTGCATCGTGCCTTAAGCCAATCGTGCTCTACGCGACACTCATACCCAAGTCGACGGGCCTTGAGATCATGGGACTACTTAATTCGACAAACCGCAAAGGTGCGGGACAGTGCTTGTAATGTCTTAGGTCGACCGGCATAACTTTGCCTAACTTAACTTCGCAACAACTTAACGAGCAAAGGCTGCGTCAAGCTTTGCCTTAACGGATCGTGCCGTGCACGTATCCAACTTGAACGACCAAGTCAATCGGGTGCCTAGACTTAGGTCACAAGCCGCTCAACGCAACTTAATTCATGGGCAAGCCAAGGCTATGCCAAGCCTTGGACGACGGGACCGTGCATGCTTTATGAAGCATTCATGCGGGCGACGCCTATGACTTAGGCTACGTTCATACTTCGCCTACTCGACCAACTTTCCTTCTCCCAAACCACGGGACGAAGGATCGAGTGTCATTTTCAAAGCACGCCGTGCACCAACTCTAAGCCGACCGTTAGACCTTTTCCTATTTTAACTCAATTCGACCCGTCGAAATTATTCCCTTTAGCTATGTGGATTCATCTCTTTTATTATTAAGCCTACTTGTGCAAGTTAAAAACATGCGATTTATTATGTGAAGGCTAAGATGAGGCAAGTTCACCGAAACTACCCCACCTAAGCGAGCGGTCGTCTCGACCGAGCGATGTCTCCGAGTAGCCGTTGCAGGGCTAAGTCCGAACGCTGTCGGCGTTTCGATTCCTCCGATTGACTGAGCGGGACGGGGCACTACAGGGGGACTGGCGGAGGGAGAAGGAGGGGGGGTCGCAAGGGCTGGTGGAGGGAGGAGGGGGGGTCGGGGGGAGGAGGCCGGCCGGTGGAGGGGGGTAGGGAGGGGGGCTAGTAGGGAAATAGGGGAGGGGTAGTTTAGGTATTTTTTTTTTTTATAGTTAACAACCATTTAACGACAAAATAGACGGTAGGGGGTAAATCGCTCGCGCGGACGAACTAAGGGGGGCCAAACTGCATTTTTGGTCTAAGGAGTCTTATTTTGCGAATGGGACAACTCTAGGGAGGGTTTAAATGCACTTTACCCTAGATTGTAAGAGAGGAGTAATGAATTGATGAATAAATTAGAAGTGGACTGTATGGTAATAAATATTGATCTTAGACAAAAAAAATAAATATATCACAGACTGCTCTTCTAGGGCTGGCCATGAATATACTTAAAATTTTGCTAATTTTCAAACTTTTTGAAACAAAAAATAAAATAAAATATTGTTATTTTCAAATTTTTTTTTAATTTAATATTGCCCCACATGCTACTCCGCCTTATGATCGGCCCTGTTGTAAAAGATAAGAGTAATGCTACGTGTACCGCGGTTTTGGCCCATAGTTTTGGCCCGCGGTCCACGTGGCACTCTTTTATTAGTTCCATCTGGTGGGCGGGCCCCACGTTAACAGGGGGGCCAGTGTCTTTGTGATACGTTGCCCGCGGTCACGCCCCGCGGGCCAAGACCGCGGGCAACTAAGTGTTTTCGAAAAGATAATTACTCACCTAAGATCCGGTACATAATTGAGTGTCTCTTGGTTCATGTCAGGAATTTGAAAGTTACTTATAGGTTTACACAAAATACTGAACAAATACACAATCACAACTATAGTTTAAGCAAATTAACAAAATCATATTCATTCATACATTTATGAAATAATGATTAAATTTTATTTACAAGTAGATCTTATGACGTGGTGACTAAAAATTTAGTCTAATTAATGTCTCCACTCGAAACTCATTCGACTTAAAAGAAGAAAAAGAAAAATCTTACCATCTAAAGCTAGTTTTCCAGGGTTGTAAATATGTAGGTACTAGGATTTATGTAAATCACAAATTCAACTCATAGAGTTCATATTTTGTATATGAATTTAATCCAAAATAAGCTTCGGTTCTATTTTTAATATCCATTTTTATTTTTTTGTTTTTTTAGGTCAGATCATCAGGTCACATATAGGAAATTTATTTTATTGGGTCTAAAGAAAACCATAAAATATTTTGGTTTCATATTTTGTACCCAAACATAGTATAAATATATGACGTTTTCTTTTAACATCTAATTCTAATTTTTTTGATTAAATATAGGGATAATTAGTGTTTAAATCCTGAGTTTTATACTATTTTAAAGTTTAAGTTCTGATATGTCCAGTTGGAGAGTTTAGACTCTGAATATTTTTTTTTCCCTATTTGACTGTTTTCTACAACACTTCATATTTTGTACTCAAAAAATAAGAAGAAAATGTCCATGATGTTTTCCCATTGTGATAAGGAAAAAAAAGAAGCATTTGTTTTTTGAGTTTCAACTTTTTTTTCTTAAATCTTTCTTGTGAAAATCAAAATTATTTAGTTGTGGTCCGGATAAGGAAAATGGATAAGTAGCAGTAGCAGACCATCCCCATCTTCTTCACCTCCTCCTTCCTCTCCCTCTTCCAAACAAATCCTACGCTACTCGTTCGTTCGTTCGTTCGTTCTCGGAGAAGTTAGTTTAGTACAAAGTAGAAAATAAGAAGAAAATGTCGATGATGACTTTCTCTACAACAGCATCATCTCTCTCCTTCTTCTCCTCCTCCCTCTTCCTTCCCCCTAATTCTATTTCTGCCCACCTCAAATCCCCCACCCCTCCTCCCATTCTCCACCTCCACTGCAGCAGCAGCCGCAGCATAAAATCACAACTGAGTCCTTCTGGCGGCGGCAGCGGCAGCGGCAACGGCAACGGCAGCGCCACTCTCCCCGTCCTGTCCTTCACCGGAGAGAAGGTCGACTCCGCCACCCTCTCCCTCAAGTCCGCCCCTTCCTCGACCGCTCGAGCGGTGGTCCACAGGGGGATCATCGCCGACCAGCAGAACAGCCGTCGGGGGACCGCATCCACCCTCACCCGAGCCGAGGTCCGGGGGGGAGGCAAGAAGCCCTACCCGCAGAAGAAGACCGGAAGGGCGCGCAGGGGGTCCCAGAGGACTCCGCTGCGGCCCGGGGGAGGGGTCACCTTCGGCCCCAAGCCCAGGGACTGGTCCATCAAGATCAACCGCAAGGAGAAACGCCTCGCCGTCTCCACGGCCATAGCCAGCGCCGCCGCCTCGGAGGACGCCCTGGTCGTGGAGGACTTCGAAGGGGAGTTTGCGGAGGGGCCCAAGACGAGCGACTTCGTGGCGGCCATGAGGAGGTGGGGCCTGGACCCCAAGGAGAAGGCCATGTTCCTCATGACGGAAGTAACCGACAACGTCCGCCTCAGCTGTCGGAATATAGGCACGCTGAAGCTACTGACGCCCAGGACGCTCAATCTCTTTGACGTTCTCGATTCAGGGAAGTTGGTGTTCACCAGATCGGCCGTCGACTACTTGAATTCCATGTACGGGGAGGAGGAGGAGGAGGAGGAGGAGGAGCTTCTTCCAGGTTGGTTACCTTTTTTTTTTCTTCTTCTTTCTATTGAATTGACTTGAATTGAATTTGAATTGATAGGTAAATACTTTTGTACCTATTTGAAAGTGTTTGTATCCTATTGTGTCCGTATTTGTATCCGTGTTCGTATTCCTGCAACATAGGAGGCAAGTCGGGGGGGCCTCAACACTTAAATTTGGGGTGTGCAATAGTTAACAAACCTGTAGTTTAGTGTTGTGGTGTCGGATTCTAATATTTTATTTTTGCTTGATTTAGTCTTTTAGACTTAACCTATGGTGTCTCATGTTGTTTGATAAATAAACCCATGTTACCTATCCCCTCCACTTGTCCAATCTCTCGGTCATTCAAGCAAAAATATTCGAAAGGGGAGAGTTGGAAAGAAGAGAGAGGAAACATACTTACTGAAGTTTCAAAAGTTAACCACCCATATCGACACCGGAGTAAAAAAAAAAAAGTATGGTAATAGACAAAGAGTGGGTGAAAATGTGAGAGAACCAAAGTTTGAATGTCTTGATGCTGGAGTTGGAGGATAAAGGAAATTGTATAGTAAGGCTCTTGAAGTGGAGTCAGAATTTTAGTTTAGGTGAGTGAGGAAGGTCAAGTTTTTCCTAAGCTTTAATATCCAAGTTGTTCTCCGTTTTATATTGCTTTGTTCTATTGGAAAACCTCTTGACCTTTCTATAAGATTTGAAGTTTGAAGCATATGTTATTTCTCAATTTAGTAAATGATTTAAATATATAGACTAGGAAGCACATACACTCAAAAACTGTCATAGTAAACATGTATTAGACATATCCCATACACTCCAAAATACTCTAGGACACACCAAAAAAGGTGTCGTGTCCTTGTCATTTTGTCATTACTATGTTGTGTTGTATCCGTGTCTGTGAACCGTGTGTAGCCAATTTATGTTTTCTATTTTTCTATATTGTGTATTGTATGATGGATATGCCCATTTACGAATAAAGTGAAAAAAACTAATCATGAATCCAAGGTTGTTAAAAGCGCTAGGCGGCGCGGCACCCGCCGCCTAACCGCCTAGCCCACCTAGACTGCCGCCTAGATCTAGGCGGTTAAATTTTTTTAAAAAAATCCCAAAAAAAACTACTGAAAATTGTAGAAGTCCCGATAACCCAAAAACATACATAGGCGGGCATCGGGGGGAGTAGGTGGGTGTCTAGGCGGGCATCGGACGAGCACCAGGCGCCTAGGCGACTGCCTAGGCCACCTTTTAGAACAGTTCATGAATCTTCTGATTACTTGTAAACTTGAAGTTTTGAAGGTTCTGTGTGAATATTAGATAACTAATCTGATGTGTACTAAAATTACTTCTAGAGTCCAAATTGGAGTCCTAGGTCTAGTGATCTGCCAATGAATCTTATTCATTATTTAGAATAAAAAGGGTTGCCTAATGCCAAAGGCTACTGGTTATGCTGGGTCTGGGTCTGGGGAGGGTCAGATATATGCAGCCTTTACCCCTATACTGAGCACAGACACGGCAAAATGGTGTCTGTGATGTGTCCGCTAATAATTAACGTCTCTACCTATTTGAAAGTCTGTATCATGTATCCGTATTCGTGTCCATACCCATGCAACATAGCCCCTATATATATATATATATATATATATATATATATATATATATATATATATATAGGGAGACTGTTTCAAGGACGCAAGCTACAAGCCTCCCTACTACCGCGCGCCAGGCGAAACCCTCTTATACATAATTTGGAATATATAAAAACTGTACTAGTGCCAACTTTGGTGTTAGATTCTTATTAGCACCAGAATAGCATTTCATTGTTTTGTGTTTAGACTAAAATATCTTGTCAACTATTAGTTAAAAATTAAGAAAGAAAAAAACTTTAAAGCTAAATTTTCTGAAAATTGCTTGAAGTAGGGCAGTTTTTTTTATCAGGTTGTCGAACGTATCATATATAATTTACATCATGTATCAGCTAAGAAGCATGGACCCTCTAAAAAAATGGGCCATGTCGTTGTATCTGACACAATCAGGACACTCCAAAATACACGAGGACACATCAAAATAGGTGCAATGTATGTGTTGTGTCGTTTCCGTATCCGTACAACAGTGTATCAGTCTTGTTCTTCAAGATAAAGCTGATATGGAGTGCACGCGACAGATATGTATTGGCTTGCTTAAAATATCTACTTGTCTACCAGATCTTATAATATTATGTATCAAACACACACACACACACACAACTCTATATTGAGAAAAGTAGGCTTCACCGTGAAAGTTTTTGTTCCAACAATGCATCTTGCAACTGTGAAAAAATATGCTATAAGTTCCCAATTAGGTGAAATTTGGAATAAGACCGGTTTGAAATCCGATGGTGTTTTTCGTAGCAGTCCCAAGGTCGGTTCACTTTATATGAATAGTTATGTAATTATGTATAAAAAAGAAAATTAAGGAGGTTGTTTGCTCTTTCCAAGTATTAGAAAATACGTGCAAGGCACGTGCATATATATATATATATATATATATATATATATATATATATATATATATATATATAGTTTTAGCACATCGAGGTGTGGTGTATTGGTAACACGGGGAGGGGGGGGGGGGGGGTTTCGATTCCTGAGGGACGCGGGCGCCGCTTTAGCTTATAGGTTATGGATAGATAGGTGTAGTAGTAGTAGTAGTATATATATATATAATTTTTTTTTTTTTTGGAAAAAAGGTAAATTTTATTCCAAAGTAACCCAGTAATCATACAACATACAATCAAAGTGGGGGAACCCACTCATCAAGACCTCATAACATTTACATCAAATTCGATGTTATAAAGCATGCCCACCAGAGGTGTAACCAGTCCCTCGAAGATCCGACGGTTTCGTTCCCGCCAGACATGTCTGTCACGCCCCGATTCGTAGAGTCATTTATT
Organism: Iris pallida; assembly: GCA_029216955.1. Classification (NCBI taxonomy): domain Eukaryota; kingdom Viridiplantae; phylum Streptophyta; class Magnoliopsida; order Asparagales; family Iridaceae; genus Iris; species Iris pallida. Next base: position 165,976 of record JANAVB010004201.1, on the reverse strand, counting down.
CACATATTTTATCTCTTGGAATCGATCGTCCTCGCTTGGGCGTGATGCCGTACAAGTCTGGTATTGCACTTGTACAAGACAAAGATGGTACATAATCGATTTTCTTCAAATAGGAACACATCGCAGCGGCAGAAGCAGATAAATTGAAGTATATGAAGACAATATTTCTCATTGAGTAGAAGTACATTACTTCTTTATAGCAGCGGAGATAAAAGGACAACTTGAAGTCACACAGAGACATATAGAACTTTATTCTCTTTATTGATAACTGAAGAAAAGTACAAGACTTGTATTGAAGTACAATGCTTACAACCAATCTCACTTTACAATGAAAGTCAACTGAGCAATGCTACAAAGTTTACATTTGATACTTGGATACATTGGATTACAACTCGATATACTGACTTGGCTTACAATCTCACTGGTACAACTAATTACAATGTTCCATACATTATGTCCTTTATAAACAGAAGACATCATCTTGTACAAGGAGAGCTTCTGTATGCCCAACAAATCTTCGATGCCACGGGACCAATCAAGCCAATCTTCATGTGTAGAACATTCCAAGCACGAGCACCTGCCCACAAAACGTGGGTCAGCACATCATCTATGTACTGGCGAGCAGAATCCAACCCACTCGCCTAAACCAACATTTAGGTAATCATTTAAGCAGCATTTAATAGAATGATCTTTCTACTTGGGGCCTAACATCAGTTTACAGTTCTTGAGCAGAAACATTGAAGTAAGTAAACATGTCTTAGCATGGTATAGCATTTCTTTGTGTAAGGCATCATCTAAGCAACATTGAGTTAACACGTTGAGCATATTATGGAAATACTTTCTGTAGGCATCCTTTAGCATACTTGGTGTTATCATTCAACAGGTTATGACATTGATGTAAAAGGCAATACATTAGCAAATTCGTATGTAACATGTTGAGCATGTTATAGAGTCTCATTTCTTAAAGGCAACAACACAGCACTCTTTCATTTAGCATGTTAAGCTGGCAAGTTGAACCAATATATACAATATCACAATTATGTGATTCTTACCAACAGTCGACTTCTCATACCTGCATCAAATATGTAATGACCCGCTCCGCCCTAGCGGAACGCCGATTCAAACGGCAAGTGCAACGACTCAAATGAGCCGTCGACCCGAAGTGTTGCGTCGACCTGAGGAAGAATCGATGCAAAGCTTACATTGGCCTGTCAAGATGAATCCAGACTTAGACTTTCAAAGGCGCGCTCGGAGTGTCGCTCGGCCGATTGCGAACATCGCTAAGGTGGGTGGCTCCGATGAACCCGTCTTTGCTTAGCCTAGACACATAACAATACGGACACTATCACTGAAATCGCTAGGCGATAACACCGCGCATGCTAATAAAATGACTCAACGCACCTAGCTAAGGGAATAATCCCATCTTGTATGCTTGTATAGAATATGGAAAGGAACATAGAAAATGTTAGAACTCCCACACCGCGCTCCACGCTCGTGCTAAGGCACAAGCTTACTTTCGAGTACCTTACGTGTTCAACAATGAAACAATGAATGGGTTACAACAAATGAAACGGGAAGGCTATCAACATAGTCATTTCGAGTAGAGCATAGCAACATTGAAAGACTATGGGACCGATGGGTCGCCAAGGCGACTCCCGCACAGGGAGTTGCGAAATAAATGAATGAATGAATCAACGAATGAATGAATGAATATGTGAATGAATCAATGAACGAACGAACAAGTGAAAGAAAGAAAGAAAAGAAAGAATGAATGAAAGATAAGAAAGAAAAGAATGGTTAGCGACAGGTGTGACGGGCACGTGCAACGGGACTCGCTACCCGCGCTGTACGGACGCCAACCTGGTCGATAACGAAATATGGCTAAGGGTTAGCCTATGGCTCAAAGACAGCCGTTAAGTTAAGATGACAATAAAATACGAAATGGTCGTGGACGGCTCGTGCACGAGCGAAAAGGGATTCCAAGGGCAACGAACGACGATTTCGTGGCCGGCCTAGGCGGAATCATGGCCTACGGGCGGACAGAATGTGCGGGCTTGGACACATAACCAAACGTAGGGCCGGTTATTCAATAGTCTATCAAGGTGTACCAGCCATCACGCTTGATAGATGAGAATGCCACAGGGGAAAATGTCCAAAATGGCTGACATGCCAGCGACCGGTGCATATAGATCTAAGTGGACTTTGCTGGTGGCAATCCACGTGCAAGTCCTTGCATTGAAATCAAAGTAGTCTAAGTCAACTGAACAAAACACCTTCTGAACATGCTTGGATATAACACACAAAATGATCAAGAATACTTCGTACAATGAGTAAGTGAATACGCCTACGACGCACTAGAACCTGAGGCAGGGACACGCCCTTGAACACTGAATGTTACGCGAATTACATCAAGTTGTTACATATGAAATGTTGACTAACTTGGTTTACTTTGGACAGGGAAGGCCGGACGGTAAGTATGGGTAAGTTGTGCATGTATTTCAAATGCGACACTTGAATCTGGCAACACGAGATAGGTTATGAAATATGCATGAAACTGATCCTAAGGCAAGATTAGTAAGACAATGAATGATAGAGATGCAAAAAAGTAAATGAAACGTGTTTGGTAATGATAGCATTGTGGGCGAGCTAGCCTCCCCACCAGTGCATAACAATGTACTGATAACCCCACAGTCTGCTTGCAGAAAGCAGAGAACGTCGGCGGGTGCGGAGCTTTCCTCGAACGTGCTAAGGCGCGGAGCTATCTCTGGAGCCTTGGAGCGTTGCAAGGAGCTGGAGCACCCTATACAGGACATAATGTATCGGAACATCGCCATGAATCATTCCATGTTGTAAGCCACTTGGCACGCCTTTTATGTTTCAGAGAGAGAGAGCTTGAGCGATTGTAATATCGGCCTAGCGCCGTTTGTAAACTTCTTGAAAATCAATAAAGAGTTTGAATTCGCTTCCACTTGTGTTCATTTACTTTCCGCTGCAAATGGGAACACTCTGTGCGACTCTGTGGCCTAGCTCAAATCGGCCGTTTCCGGACTTAGCCTTGTACGGGCGCAATCTAGGCCCGTGCGGCATCACGCCTTAGCGAGGACGATCGCTCCTACGGGAGCGGGGCGTGACAAAATACAGGTTATCAGATATACTTACGCTGCCTGCACAAAACATTCATTAGCATGCATCCTGACTACATGGTCACTGGTGTTGTTAAACCATATGGACTCTCTTCATTTCATTTCATTTTAAGATAATGCGGTCAGCATAGTAGGTGGCGAGCCTCTATGCCACCCCGCCTTATCCGTGCCCCCATGGCACTCATCATTATTTCCTCCTAGGCCGAATCGGTCCCCAGGGCCCTAGGAACCGTTCGAGGAAATTATTACTCAAACCTTGTATACAAGTTGTCCATGACCATGCGAATGCGTGTCCGACTCGATTGTGAACAAAATTGCATGATAAAATATATTAAGGAAAGTAAAGGCAACAGTGCATCATTAGTCATATTCAATGACTTATTCATTTCATTATTACCATCATTTCATTCGGTGATCTCAACGATCCCAGCTTTATCATTTCTCATTCATTGCTTCATTGCAACGTATCTCATATCATTCCTTTCTTAAGAGGAACGTAACATTCATTCATTTCATAGGGACATTTATTCATTCATTCATTTCTTATAAGGGACAAGCAACATTTCATATTCATGCAACAGATATACAGAGAGTACAAGATTCTAGTATTCATTCAGTTCATTGGGTCGATAGCATAGCCAGTTCATTTCTTATCCTATCATTCATAAGGCATCTCATTATTCAAGTGTCTACTTGTTCCAGCAGCGTTAAGCATAAGGGGCAATGTTATCAATTCATTCGCAGGCCTCAATTCACATTAGCAGTTCAATGTGTTGTACATTTCAATAATTCTCAACATAAGCATATTTATTATTCAACAACTAAAACATGGAACATTTAGGGATAATTCATAGCATTTCAATACTTCATTTATTAAGCATGAAGGAGTAAGGAGGAGGAAGGACAGTTCCACTCACCCATAATTCCACTAAGCGTAGCTCCACCAGCGAGCCACGTTCCAATACCCATTCCGTCTAGCCAACTAAAAGAGACTGCATCAGTCTCGATTCTCCTGATTCCCCACTTAAGTCACGGTCCAATATTCTGATCCCATCCAATAAGCCAACCGAATGCCTCGCGCGGAGCGGGGCATTACATAATATACCACTCAGAAAAAGTTTCGTCCTCGAAACTTAAGGAAACAACTCTTCTACTAGATTCACTTAGTCACAACGAGTTATTCATTCAGCTTCAATTCAATATTCATTTCAGCACACCCGGTCATCTCAAAATAGCTATCCAACTGTACTATTTTAATCCATCAATAATTCGATCTGTCGTTCTCTTTTTCAATTACTTGTAACTTCTCATTGATTCACCAACATTTTCCTTGCATTCTATCTTGGTCGCAACACATCACGTCGTTTGGATCCATACACATATTTCAGGCGTCCCCAAAACATATGCATTTCAGCCAAAGTCCGTGCTAGTGCAATAAATTCTTCCCATAATGTTATCTCAGTCGCAACCTATCACTTCGGCTGGATCCATACACATATTTCAGGCGTCCCCAAAACATATGCATTTCAGCCAACTTCCATGTTAGTGCGATTCGATCAGCCACGATATAACTCTCTTTTCCAAATCCGACTTAGCATCCTTTCAATTGACTTATTACTTTATTCACTTTGCCACGATCAGTATCTTCCAGGCCACCATACTTAATATCAGGGACAACTTGGTTAAGCTCTCTACCCAAACATAACATTTCTAACATTCGATCAAGGGTCTAACTTAGGGCCAATCATATCAAGATTTCACAACATGCAATCATATTCCTTTCCAATCCAACAATATTTTTCACCGAGGCAATTCATCTTTCTATAAGACACAATCTGACGTCACCCACTATCGATTACCCGAGTCAGGGTATAATTCTATACAACAGTTAAGGTTAACTTAGCTACCCGACTATAGGTACACTCAAGTCTTACCTTACGATTGTAATTCCCACTTATGGCCGACATATAATCCTCAAGGGTCAAACATCTCTTAAGGCACAAGTTGAAGCATACATTTCCTTAGGTCAATACTCATTATCACCGTCTCTCATTCAATGCCACAAGGTCATCCTATGGGTCTCCAATGGTCACCTATTATTCAATCAATCTCTAAGGTTAGCTACACTGATAGCTAAACTTAATCGTTCAGGTGACTTCCCTAGAGTGGACGGCTACTAGGGTTATACTAGTTTCTTTATTCTTAGGGCCAACAAGCGGCTGACAGTACTAAGGAACTCTATCCAAACCTATGGGTATCAACTTAGTCTGTATATCTAATCGCCATTGTCGGCTATGCCAACAATTGGTCTTGTAGTCCACGGTCGCTAGGGTCAAGTCTATCTATCCAGGGTCTTCCTCAAGGAAATAATTCCCACAGAGGCTCATTCTAAACTTACCCAACGATCGACTAAGATCGATCTATCATCATTACGGTCAATTTCCAACCCGACATATGATTCATATCATTCTAATAATCCATCAAGTAAATTCCCAATGATTCAATTTCTATTCCAATTTCTTTGTACTCACACGAACCCATAAGCCAAGGCTAACTATTCAAGGGTCATCGATTCCGTTAGTCTCAACAGGACTATGGAACCATACTATTCGGTCCGTATGACAGAGTCACACTACTAAGTCATAAGCCAACAATCTATATCCCAACCAACAATCACCTATACCGACATTATCCAACACGTTTGAAATTTCTCAATCCCATTCGTTTCTCAATCATCAAACTATCTTACGGTCATTCTTAAATCTCATGCAGCAATGGTCAAGTAGTTCATCCCATTCAATCCGACAATTTATGTACCAATTAACCATTCTCTATGCAACACAAATATTCAAGGTTGCTACTTGTTATTTTCTAGTACAATTCAATTCCTCAGCATATATGCACATATGCAATGACTATCCTTTGGTGATCAAGATGGATTGACATCTATTACACCATAGGGTCAAGGCACAGATTTCTAATATTCCCGTGGTTCTCCGACAATATTTCTAAAACTTTCAGCTACGCAACCAACTTTGTATTAGCCACAATTGATTTACATCCAACCAATCGAAGTCAACATTCAGATGTTCTAAGCCACAACATTCTCTAGCCAAATTCATTTACCCATAGCATACTAAATGTCTTACTAGTCTGAGTCATCACTCGACTGAACAATTTCAATCCAAGCCACCGATTACAATTTCTGACAGTCTCGCTACCCAACATAATATCACCGTCAAGGGACACTCGAGTCATCTATCAACAATATATGACTCCCAGCTAAGTCTCTGCACTACCCAGTACCCACATATAGTCTAATTGCTATTCTATGGAAAGGGTCAACATCAATCTCGTTCTGAGGTGGTAGAGACAATATACCACTCAGAAACGAAGCCATCCTTAAACAAATACCAACTCAATCTATTCCGGACATTCGTGATCTATAATGATCACAATACTTAACCAACATCTCGAGGTCTCAATATCACAAGCCAACATTCTCAGGGTCTCAAAAGCAGTAGCTAGCACACATGAGTCAATTCAATAGTTCTGTTGAACTCATCCATCAATTATCCCATTCACAATTCTTTCCCAACATCACATGCAATTCTCAACTTGTTAAAGCATACATAGCCACTTTTCTTTATTCCCACAATTTCCAGCAGCAGTTCACAATATAGCATACTATGGCATCGAGTCATTGTTGGGTTATTTGTGTCCAAACCAACAATAATCATTCATTCAGGGGCATCACAATGTATATAGACTTATTGTATGGAACATCCAGTGAGCAGCCAAGAGGGTCAACGAACTTTCAGACACAAGCAACATAGGATGATTACCGAACAACAACAGCATAATCGCGGAAGCAATCTTTGATTTAATCGCGGAAGCAACGTTGAGTGATCGCGGAAGCAACTTTGGTTAATCGTCGATGCAACTTTGATTTGAAACGAATCAAAGAAGAGACCAAGGACGTAAAGCCGTGCTTTGATACCAATTTGTCACGCCCCGATTCGTAGAGTCATTTATTCACATATTTTATCTCTTGGAATCGATCGTCCTCGCTTGGGCGTGATGCCGTACAAGTCTGGTATTGCACTTGTACAAGGCAAAGATGGTACATAATCGATTTTCTTCAAATAGGAACACATCGCAGCGGCAGAAGCAGATAAATTGAAGTATATGAAGACAATATTTCTCATTGAGTAGAAGTACATTACTTCTTTATAGCAGCGGAGATAAAAGGACAACTTGAAGTCACACAGAGACATATAGAACTTTATTCTCTTTATTGATAACTGAAGAAAAGTACAAGACTTGTATTGAAGTACAATGCTTACAACCAATCTCACTTTACAATGAAAGCCAACTGAGCAATGCTACAAAGTTTACATTTGATACTTGGATACATTGGATTACAACTCGATATACTGACTTGGCTTACAATCTCACTGGTACAACTAATTACAATGTTCCATACATTATGCCCTTTATAAACAGAAGACATCATCTTGTACAAGGAGAGCTTCTGTATGTCCAACAAATCTTCGATGCCGCGGGACCAATCAAGCCAATCTTCGTGTGTAGAACATTCCAAGCACGAGCACCTGCCCACAAAACGTGGGTCAGCACATCATCTATGTACTGGCGAGCAGAATCCAACCCACTCGCCTAAACCAACATTTAGGTAATCATTTAAGCAGCATTTAATAGAATGATCTTTCTACTTGGGGCCTAACATCAGCTTACTGTTCTTGAGCAGAAACATTGAAGTAAGTAAGCATGTCTTAGCATGGTATAGCATTTCTTTGTGTAAGGCATCATCTAAGCAACATTGAGTTAACACGTTGAGCATATTATGGAAATACTTTCTGTAGGCATCCTTTAGCATACTTGGTGTTATCATTCAACAGGTTATGGCATTGATGTAAAAGGCAATACATTAGCAAATTCGTATGTAACATGTTGAGCATGTTATAGAGTCTCATTTCTTAAAGGCAACAACACAGCACTCTTTCATTTAGCATGTTAAGCTGGCAAGTTGAACCAATATATACAATATCACAATTATGTGATTCTTACCAACAGCCGACTTCTTATACCTGCATCAAATACAGGTTATCAGATATACTTACGCTGCCTGCACAAAACATTCATTAGCATGCATCCTGACTACATGGTCACTGGTGTTGTTAAACCATATGGACTCTCTTCATTTCATTTCATTTTAAGATAATGCGGTCAGCATAGTAGGTGGCGAGCCTCTATTGTCACGCCCCGCTCCCGTAGGAGCGATCGTCCTCGCTAAGACGTGATGCCGCACGAGCCTAGATTGCGCTCGTGCAAGGCGGGTTCCATAACGGTCGATTACAGCGGCTGCGACGGGGTCGTCGCACAGAAGTCCCGAACAGAGACATCTAACACGCAGCGGAAATTTAGAACAAACACAAGTTATTCAAAGAAGCTCTTTTATTGATATTGAAACAACGGTTACATTATGGGCACAAGGCCAAGATTACAATCACTCAAATGCACTCGTCTCACATTACAAATCGCTCAGCTCTCTCTCATCTCTCGATACATATTTGTCGATCCAGCGGAAGCTTCGGAAGGCGATGTCCATACATTATGTTCCGTATAAGTCTTCGATCCATGCGGCCGCACTCTTCGAATCGCCAAGGAACTCCGTGCCTCGACGCATCCAAGCGAGCTCCGCGCCACGAGCTTCTACCTGTGCCTGTACATGGAAACTGTGTGGGTGTCAGTACCACTGTACTGGTGGAGTGAGCTCCTCGCCCACCCATACAAAACCGACACGTTTATTTTACTTTGTGCAATACAAGCCCCTTTTTCGATTGTCTTTCTAGTCTTGCCTTAGGATCGATTTTAGGACCGACGCTCGGCCTATTTAGTGTCTTTAGACCATCTCCGTGCCTTGCACTAATAACGTACCCATACTTTGCCTCTAGACCTTTCTCGTGCTTGCATCGTCAACGTACTGACTCATACTTGTCTTTCGTACCATACTCTTGGACGTAACGACTAGGTCGTGTCAAATACTTGCCCGTGCCTCAAACATCGAGGCCGTGCCTCACAGCGTAACCTGACTTATCCAAACTCGCCTTACGGCCCTTCTCAACTTAACGCGCAACGACTAACCAAACTTGTGGAACCGGTGTTGAGAACTCGAGTACGACGCTGTATCTCGTGCCGAAGCACGTGTCTTTACGTATAGCCGAATCGCAGACTTTATAATACTTTGGGTGCAACCGAGCACACATTTCACCATTCAACGCATACCGTGCTTACATTTCCTTTGTTACGACCGACACCGTGCATGCGGATTCGCCGCTTAGCACGCCGATTATCTATATGAAAGGCCACTGGCATGACAAGCCATCGCGGACATAGCTCGGGTAGGCGGCGGGTCCTTCGATGCAAGGTAGCTAGCCCCATGGAAAGCCCCCGACTACCCACGCATTAAAAGCATGCGTTGCTATAACGTCTACCTCCTAGGACGACTGGGCCCGGTGCCCCGGCGTATAACCAGTCTAGGCAGAAATCCTTGTCGACAAGGTGTCCAATGACCACGCACCTACGAGATATCTAGACTCACGTAAATGCATGGCCTACTTGTTGGTACGACCGTAACTATACTTAGCAACTCGTGCTTGAATCACACTTGGCATAACGTGCCTCGGGACCGCGAGACTCCCAACCGAGGGACCGCCTCGAACTTCTTAACGCGGATAGGAACGCGAGACTCCCAACCGAGGGACCGCCCCGAACACTTAACGTGGATAGGGACGCGAGACTCCCAACCGAGGGACCGCCTCGAATACTTAACGTGGATAGGAACGCGAGACTCCCAACCGAGGGACCGCCTCGAACTTCTTTGAACTCGAGGGAACGACTACTACATAGCCTTCCAACTTAACTTGAACAAAACGTGTTCCTTAAGTGCCATGGACCGTGGCTAACTTTACATCGTGCCAACCGTGGCTCGTGCCTTTAACTGACTTCTGTCTGACGCGACGCTATCATCCAAGTCATACATTATATGACGGCCCGTGAGATCGTGGGACTATTTGACTTGACAACCGCAGAACGAGCGGGACGACACTTAGAATGACTTAGGTCGATCGGCATAACTTTGCCTAACTTACTCAAGCCTACAACTTAAACCGAGGGACGAGCCAAGGCTATGCCACGCCTTGCGCAGTGGAAACGAACGTGCTTTATCGAGCATTTACGCGGGCGACGCCTATGACTTAGGCTAACTCATCGTTTGTGTCGAATACCAACTTTTCCCTCTCCCAAGCCGCGGGACGAAGGATCGAGTGTCGTTTTAAAAGCACGCTGAGCCGACTTCTATTGAGACCGTGGGACCATTTTCCATGTTCTAAGACATTCCGACGGATCGGGATCATTCCCTTAGCTATGTGCGTTCGTAGCTTTTATTATTAAGCCTACTTATGCAAGTTGAAAACACGATTTATTATGTGAAGGCAAAGATGCGGTAAGTTCACCGAAACTACCCCACCTGAGCGATGTCTTCGAGTCGCCGTTGTAAGGCCAAGTCCGAATGCCGTCGGCGTTTCGATTCCTCCGATTGACTTTACGGGACGGGGCACTACAACATACACCAATCAGAACAAGTCTCGTCCTCGAGACTTTCCTGAGGGCAAACCATCCTACCATTTCTATGGCCAAGACTTTAATCGTATACACTCGCCTACGCGTTTCTTCGATTCCGAGCCACGCTCGTACGTATCGCTAACTTTGTCGTAAGGCACACCAACCGATCAACCAACATTCGAACTCGTTTCAAATCAATGATCGCATTACCATCAACATTTCTTCGAAACTCACGATTTCAAAATCCTCGACACTTTCCCGTTCCTCAAGTCTCACTTGATTCAACGTATCACTTAGTTGGATCGTGCACATATTCCAGGCGTCCCCAAAATACATGCATTTCAGCCAAGCCTCGTGATAGAGAATCCGCCATCACCACTCGAGTCGGATCGTGCACATATTCGGGCGTCCCTGATATACGTGCATGTCAGCCGAGACTCGCGAGTGGTGCCTCCGTAACTCCTATCGCTTCGCGCTGGAACGTCTGCCTAACCGCTAGGCTATGTCTTTCGTCAGTACTGGAATCATAGTTCCCAAACAACGATATCAACACTGACCCCATCCTAAGGTCAAACCAAATCGATGGTACGGGATTTTCTACCCAAGCTCGCATCACTCCGATTTCTAAACATCGAGCATCGATTTTCTACGCACATCTCCATATTCGTCGCACGGGGTACGAGTCGTATCGGTAAAGCCATCATACGATAATTCACGTTTCAACCAATCCTCGATAAGAACATATCGCTCGTTCATCAAGCCATTTCGCATCGTCTATCTCTTCGAACACGTTCGACATTAGTTCGCCTATCATTCATTCTCAAATCGTAGTTCACATTTCACGTTTCCGAAATCATCTATTCCAATTCACGTAATCGATCACAAGGTCGTCTGACTTAACAATATGCCACGCTCCGATCTCACGCGAGTCCGATCATCCACGGTGGTTCATGAATCACCATGCAACGCTCCCGCGGAATAATCATTCTCATCGGGACGTAACTCTTGTTTCGTGTCTAGACTCGTTCATTCTCGATGCGCGGATTGGACCTACTCAATCCTCAAGTTTTAATCAACCGTCAATCACAAGTCCTAACATTCTCGAGTTCTCCTTCGCATCAAACCAACAAGTCGGGACAATCGAAGTTGCCGCAGCCAAATTTTCTGAGTTCGATCATTCCCGCGACATGAATCACCATGTCAGCGCTCACGCGGAATGATCGCCCCAAATCCGACGCAACGCATGTGCGAGGCTAGAGTTGCGCTCTCACAAGACAAGATCATCGACGCTGTGGTTATCCGCGTAACCATCAAAACACGATCACTTTCATCCAAAGTACTAAGTATAGCGTCCAACCGAATAATAGCACTTGCACGATCGTCATTCACCGAGTCAGAGTACCCCCGAGTTATCGCATATCATCTTTGATACGCCTCAATACCATCGACGATATACGTAACCTGACGATCTTCGTTTGCAACGAATTCTGAGTCGTGCGAATGATGCTATCGTCCGACTGGATTATCTCCTCGAATCGTTTACATCATTAATTTCTTCAACCCAAATTCACGTATCGTTTATCCGTCGATCTTAAGTCATCGACTACGTATTTCTTCAATTCGCATCATTCCTTGCTAACTCAAACTATCGAGCACATCGATTTCAATCTTCAGGGTCGTTTGCGTAACTTCAAAGTCAAACCTTTCGTACACGCTATCTTCCCGTCGTGCTAACTTTTCGTATACTATCCGTATCAATTTCTTCAATCAAGTCATCCATTTATTCTATCGTTTAGAATTTCCATTCAACCATTTCGTAATTCGCACTATCGTTTACAAATCGTTCGAACGGTATCACGTTTGCGACTCTCGAATCATGACCATCTAAGCGCTACCCGTTCTAAGGCTTTGCGATATCATCGCTTGTCGACATACTCGTACTATCCGTAACTCCTCTGGTTCCGCTCGAACAATTTCTATAACGTCCATACACCACTCGGGTTCGAGCCATCCGATTTAGTCCTCAATCACGTTCGTATCGACGCACTAAGTCGTTCGCACAATCCTCAAATCCCAATCAATCCTTCGTGTACGCCTAAGCGTTAGTCTGATAACGTTCCTATCGATATACACTCCAAGTGTATTTCCGTTCCCGATCGAGCGATACTTGGTATCACTCGCAATTCGTTTGCACCAATAAGTCGAGGTGCGCGATACGAAACACAACTTAGCCAAAAGGCCGTATGCATAACCATCCCGTATGGACTATACTCCGACTTTGCGTGCTCATTTTATAATGTCGACGTAGGACTCGTTAGGCACGCACACGACTTGCTAACTTTAGCACGCATTTTCTATCAACTCAAGGTCGGCACCGTTCGGCCCAAAGGCCACCATCTATCGATTAGTTCGATTGAACGCTTGTACGAGCTTTCGAAAATATTAGACTTATTGTATGGACATGCCGAGGGACATTTGAGAGAGAGCGCACCAACGATAACAACTTGCGGAAGCAACATTCAGAGTTCTCGGAAACAACAAAGTTAAAGAATTCAATCGGTAGTCCAAGGACGTAAAGCCGTGCTCTGATACCATTATGTCACGCCCCGCTCCCGTAGGAGCGATCGTCCTCGCTAAGGCGTGATGCCGCACGAGCCTAGATTGCGCTCGTGCAAGGCGGGTTCCATAACGGCCGATTACAGCGGCTGCGACGGGGTCGTCGCACAGAAGTCCCGAACAGAGACATCTAACACGCAGCGAAAATTTAGAACAAACACAAGTTATTCAAAGAAGCTCTTTTATTGATATTGAAACAACGGTTACATTGGGGGCACAAGGCCAAGATTACAATCACTCAAATGCACTCGTCTTACATTACAAATCGCTCAGCTCTCTCTCATCTCTCGATACATATTTGTCGATCCAGCGGAAGCTTCGGAAGGCGATGTCCATACATTATGTCCCGTATAAGTCTTCGATCCATGCGGCCGCACGCTTCGAATCGCCAAGGAACTCCGTGCCTCGACGCATCCAAGCGAGCTCCGCGCCACGAGCTTCTACCTGTGCCTGCACATGGAAACTGTGTGGGTGTCAGTACCACTGTACTGGTGGAGTGAGCTCCTCGCCCACCCATACAAAACCGACACGTTTATTTTACTTTGTGCAATACAAGCCCCTTTTTCGATTGTCTTTCTAGTCTTGCCTTAGGATCGATTTTAGGACCGACGCTCGGCCTATTTAGTGTCTTTAGACCATCTCCGTGCCTTGCACTAATAACGTACCCATACTTTGCCTCTAGACCTTTCTCGTGCTTGCATCGTCAACGTACTGACTCATACTTGTCTTTCGTACCATACTCTTGGACGTAACGACTAGGTCGTGTCAAATACTTGCCCGTGCCTCAAACATCGAGGCCGTGCCTCACAGCGTAACCTGACTTATCCAAACTCGCCTTACAGCCCTTCTCAACTTAACGCGCAACGACTAACCAAACTTGTGGAACCGGTGTTGAGAACTCGAGTACGACGCTGTATCTCGTGCCGAAGCACGTGTCTTTACGTATAGCCGAATCGCAGACTTTATAATACTTTGGGTGCAACCGAGCACACATTTCACCATTCAACGCATACCGTGCTTACATTTCCTTTGTTACGACCGACACCGTGCATGCGGATTCGCCGCTTAGCACGCCGATTATCTATATGAAAGGCCACTGGCATGACAAGCCATCGCGGACATAGCTCGGGTAGGCGGCGGGTCCTTCGATGCAAGGTAGCTAGCCCCATGGAAAGCCCCCGACTACCCACGCATTAAAAGCATGCGTTGCTATAACGTCTACCTCCTAGGACGACTGGGCCCGGTGCCCCGGCGTATAACCAGTCTAGGCAGAAATCCTTGTCGACAAGGTGTCCAATGACCACGCACCTACGAGATATCTAGACTCACGTAAATGCATGGCCTACTTGTTGGTACGACCAGAACTATACTTAGCAACTCGTGCTTGAATCACACTTGGCATAACGTGCCTCGGGACCGCGAGACTCCCAACCGAGGGACCGCCTCGAACTTCTTAACGCGGATAGGAACGCGAGACTCCCAACCGAGGGACCGCCCCGAACACTTAACGTGGATAGGGACGCGAGACTCCCAACCGAGGGACCGCCTCGAATACTTAACGTGGATAGGAACGCGAGACTCCCAACCGAGGGACCGCCTCGAACTTCTTTGAACTCGAGGGAACGACTACTACATAGCCTTCCAACTTAACTTGAACAAAACGTGTTCCTTAAGTGCCATGGACCGTGGCTAACTTTACATCGTGCCAACCGTGGCTCGTGCCTTTAACTGACTTCTGTCTTACGCGACGCTATCACCCAAGTCATACATTATATGACGGCCCGTGAGATCGTGGGACTATTTGACTTGACAACCGCAGAACGAGCGGGACGGCACTTAGAATGACTTAGGTCGATCGGCATAACTTTGCCTAACTTACTCAAGCCTACAACTTAAACCGAGGGACGAGCCAAGGCTATGCCACGCCTTGCGCAGTGGAAACGAACGTGCTTTATCGAGCATTTACGCAGGCGACGCCTATGACTTAGGCTAACTCATCGTTTGTGTCGAATACCAACTTTTTCCTCTCCCAAGCCGCGGGACGAAGGATCGAGTGTCGTTTTAAAAGCACGCTGAGCCGACTTCTATTGAGACCGTGGGACCATTTTCCATGTTCTAAGACATTCCGACGGATCGGGATCATTCCCTTAGCTATGTGCGTTCGTAGCTTTTATTATTAAGCCTACTTGTGCAAGTTGAAAACACGATTTATTATGTGAAGGCAAAGATGAGGCAAGTTCACCGAAACTACCCCACCTGAGCGATGTCTTCGAGTCGCCGTTGTAAGGCCAAGTCCGAATGCCGTCGGCGTTTCGATTCCTCCGATTGACTTTGCGGGACGGGGCACTACATCTATGCCACCCCGCCTTATCCGTGCCCCCATAGCACTCATCATTATTTCCTCCTAGGCCGAATCTGTCCCCAGGGCCCTAGGAACCGTTCGAGGAAATTATTACTCAAACCTTGTATACAAGTTGTCCATGACCATGCGAATGCGTGTCCGACTCGATTGTGAACAAAATCGCATGGTAAAATATATTAAGGAAAGTAAAGGCAACAGTGCATCATTAGTCATATTCAATGACTTACTCAACGATCCCAGCTTTATCATTTCTCATTCATTGCTTCATTGCAACGTATCTCATATCATTCCTTTCTTAAGAGGAACGTAACATTCATTCATTTCATAGAGACATTTATTCATTCATTCATTTCTTATAAGGGACAGGCAGCATTTCATATTCATGCAACAGATATACAGAGAGTACAAGATTCTAGTATTCATTCAGTTCATTGGGTCGATAGCATAGCCAGTTCATTTCTTATCCTATCATTCATAAGGCATCTCATTATTCAAGTGTCTACTTGTTCCAGCAGCGTTAAGCATAAGGGGCAATGTTATCAATTCATTCGCAGGCCTCAATTCACATTAGCAGTTCAATGTGTTGTACATTTCAATAATTCTCAACATAAGCATATTTATTATTCAGCAACTAAAACATGGGACATTTAGGGATAATTCATAGCATTTCAATACTTCATTTATTAAGCATGAAGGAGTAAGGAGGAGGAAGGACAGTTCCACTCACTCATAATTCCACTAAGCGTAGCTCCACCAGCGAGCCACGTTCCAATACCCATTCCGTCTAGTCAACTAAAAGAGACTGCATCAGTCTCGATTCTCCTGATTCCCCACTTAAGTCACGGTCCAATATTCTGATCCCATCCAATAAGCCAACCGGATGCCTCGCGCGGAGCGGGGCATTACAATGCCAAACCGAAGCAGCCAGACGAACCCTGGCGGTCCGGAACCAGTTCTCCCCTCGACCTCTACTATCGCGGATCACCGTAATGATGTCCCCAATATTCTTCCCAGAGCCGCAACCTCCCAAAATTCTACTCTGCTCCTTCCAGATCTGCCAAGCCAGATCACACTCAAAGAAGATGTGACTGATAGATTCTTTCTCCAGCCCGCACAACACACACTTGGGATCTGGGACTGTCACTCCAAAGGAACTCAACCGATCTCTAGTAAGAAGGCGACCCAATAGGAGTTTGTAAATACAGAGCTGCATCTTCCTTGCCAGGCCCTTGCACCATACGAAGTCGAAGTCCGGGCTCTGGGGGAAAGTGCGCCTGATGAGATTGTAGCAACTCCTGAATTGGAACTCCCCAGTACCCAGGGACGCACCAGGCGGCTCCCAAATCCACCGATCTGCAGGCAAATCCGGATCTATATCAATATTGCTAATGATCTCTCCCAGCTCCATGGTAAAACGATAGGACTCCGGCCTCCACTCCCCATCGCGAATGATCCGACAGTACGTCATGCCCCGCCTGTCCTCCTGGTGAGTCTGAGCCCCCCTAATGTCCAATAACGAGCACCGATCAATCTAGGGATCTCGCCAGAGGTCTGTTCCAGACCCATCCTTCATGACCCTCCTGATAGCAGACTTGAGAATCCCCCTGTGTCTCAGGACAGACTTGAACGTAACGGAATGGTTGTTGTCCGTAGTGTCACGCCCCGATTCGTAGAGTCATTTAATCACATATTTTATCTCTTGGAATCGATCGTCCTCGCTTGGGCGTGATGCCGTACAAGTCTGGTATTGCACTTGTACAAGGCAAAGATGGTACATAATCGATATCTTCAAATAGGAACACATCGCAGCGGCAGAAGCAGATAAATTGAAGTTGATAAAGACAATCTTTCTTGTTGAATAGAAGTGTATCACTTCTTTATAGCAGCGGAGATTAAAGGATAGCTTGAAGTCACACAGAGGTGTATAGAACTTTATTCTTTTTATTGATAATTGAATAAGAGTACAAGACTTGTATTGAAGTACAATGCTTACATCACCTCTCACTTTACATTGAAAGCCAACTGAACAATGCTATACAGCTTACATTTGATACTTGGATACATTGGATACAACTCGATATACCAACTTGGCTTACAACTCACTGATACAACTGATTACAATGTTCCATACATTATGCCCTTTATAAACAGAAGACATCATCTTGTACAAGGAGAGCTTCTGTATGCCCAACAAATCTTCGATGCCGCGGAGCCGATCAATCCAATCTTCGTGTGTAGAATATCCCAAGCACGAGCACCTGCCCACAAAACGTGGGTCAGCACATCATTTATGTACTGGCGAGCAGAATCCAACCCACTCGCATAAACCAACATTTAAAGTGATCATTTAACCAAGCATTTATTAGAATGATCTTTCTAGTTGGGGCCTAGCATCAGTTTACAGTTCATGGGCAATAATCAGAGTGAAGCATGTAAACATATTCTTAGTAGCATTCATGTGGACATATCATTTTAGCATTCTTGGTATTATCATGCAAAGGCATCATTGAGGCATACTAGGTGTTATCATGAAAATGCATCATTGAGGCATCGTTAACATTAACATCTTAAACATGTTATAACAGTTCTCACTTCAAGCATCACTTAGCATGTATGTTGTGTTTGAGCAATGATTATAGCATGGCATCTTTCTAGCATACTGAATTTAACATGTTAAGCAGGATCTCATACTGAAAGGCTACATACAGCATCATTTACTTATTTGAAATGTAAGCACGCAAGTTAAACCAACACATATATTGAATTATCACATTTAAGTGATTTCTTACCGATAGCCGACTCCCTTATACCTGCATCAAATACAGGTTAGCAGATATACTTACTCTGCCTGCATAAGACATTCATTAGCATGCATCCTGACTACATGGTCACTGGTGTTTAACCATACGGACGTTGCCATATAGGTCTTCATTGGTAATGCGATGACTCCAGAGAAGGTAGCCAAAACCCGTGCCCCTACTTGCACGCCAATGTTTCCTCCTAGGCCGGATCGGTCGCCCTAACGTCCCGGGGTACCGTCCGAGAAAACATATCCCCATCACTCTTATGCATAAGTTGTCCTATGACCATGCGAATGCGTGTCCGACTCAATCGTGAACATAAAATGCATGGTGAAATATTGAAGTAAAGACAACAGTGCACCATCATTCATCTCATTCAAGTCATGTTCAATGACTTATTCATTCCCAACATTACCATCATTTCATTTGGTGATCTCAACGATCCCAAGCCTCATCAATTCTCATTCATTGCTTCATTGCAACATTTCTCATTATGTTCCTTCTAAGGAGGAACAACGGCATTCATTCATTTCAAAGGGACCTGTAGCATTTTATTCATTTCATAGGAACAATAGCATATTCAATTCTTTTCTCATGTATCATTCACGCAGCATCTCATTATTCAAGTGATTCATTCATTTCGTCAACATTAAGCATAAGGGACATTATCGATTCATTCTCAGGCATCATGTTACATTAGTAGTTCGAATGTGATTCGTTCAGCAATTCAAAGTTAATGTGTTATTCATTCAATGATTTCCAGCATATGCATCTCTATCGATTTAGCAACTAAAGCATCACATCACAATTATTCAACATTCAAGGTAAGAGACATTAGGGACATATTCATAGCATCACATTATTTCATTTATTAAGCATGCAGGAATAAGGAGGAAGGAGGACAGTTCCACTTGCCTGCATAAAAGGGTCTTCTTGCTTCAATCACTAAGCGTAGCTCCACCAGCGAGCCACGTTCCAATACTTAATCCGTCTAGCCAGCTAAGAGAGACTGCATCAGTCTCAACTCTCTTGATCTCCAACACAAGTCACGGTCCAACATTCTGATCCCATCCAACAAGCCAACCAAATGCCTCGTGCGGAGCGGGGCATTACACGTAGCACACGTCCAAAAGTTGCCCTGCTTCACATATCTGCTATGCATCCAGGCAGCCCAGAGAGAACCCCCGTTAATGAATTTCCATGCCAGCTTAAGCGCGGAGGCCTCCCGAATCTCCAGCAGCGGCCTAAGCCCCACTCCGCCCTCCTTTCTGGGACGACAGAGCTGTTCCCAAGAGATCGCATGCATACCCCCTCGCCATATGAAATCTGCACAAATTCGATCCACTTTCCTAATAGTAGCGATAGGAAGGAGGATGGATTGTAGCTAGAAATGAGCAACAGCTGTAAGCACTGACCGAACCAGCTCAATGCGACCGCCAAATGACAATCCCGAGGCTTGCCAACCTTCCACTCTCCTATGGGCGTACTCCACCAAACTCTGGCAATCCTGATCCCGCGCATAGTTGACCGTGAGGGGAACTCCAAGATAGCGCACCGGAAGATCACTCCGCTCGATACCCAGCACGTCAGCCCTCTCCTCCTTCTGGGGACATAAGGAGCTGAAGTACACTCGGCTCTTCTCCCTGTTCAGCTGAAGGCCCGATAGAGAATGCAACTCTCCCATAATCTCTGCAAGCGTCTGCATACCCTCCATCGAAGGCCGGATAAACACCAAGAGATCATCAGCATAAATGAGGTGGGTGACTGGAGGATCCACCCTCCGGAACAGTGGGACCAGCCTCCCTCGGTGTCACGCCCCGCTCCCGTAGGAGCGATCGTCCTCGCTAAGGCGTGATGCCGCACGAGCCTAGATTGCGCTCGTGCAAGGCAATTCCATAACGGCCGATTACATCGGCGGCGACGGGGTCGTCGCACAGAAGTCCCAAGCAGAAACATTGAATACATTGCAGCGGAATTTAAAGAAGAACAAATGAACACAAGTCATTCAAAAGAATCTCTTTATTGATATTGAATACAAGATTACATTTGTGGGCGCAAGGCCAAATTACAATGTCTCTCGTGCTCACTTTTCTCTCATTTACAAGTCACTCTGCTCTCTCTCATCTCTCAAATACAAGTCTTGATCCAGCGGAAGCTTCAGAAGGTGATGTCCATACATTATGTCCTGTATAAGTCTTCAATCCACACGGCCGCACGCTTCGAATCGGCAAGGGACTGTGCCTCGACGCATCCAAGCGAGCTCCGCGCCACGAGCTTCTACCTGTGCCTGCACATGAAACACTGTGTGGGTGTCAGTACCACTGTACTGGTGGAGTGAGCTCCTCGCCCACCCATACAAAACCTACACGTTTCATTTACTTTGTGCAACATAAACCCTTTTTCGATTGTCTTTCTATTCTTGCCTTAGGATCAGTTTTAGGACTGGCGCCTTAGCGCAACTTGTGTATCGGAACCAGCCCGTGCTTGCAATGTCAACGTTAACTCATACTTTGTATCTAGACCACTCCTCGTGCCAACAACGTTAACCTATCAAGTCGTGTTTGCCTTACGGCCATAATCAGAGACGCAACTACACGAAGGACTCCATTTCCTTGCCTCTAGACCTTTCTCGTGCTTGCATTGTCGACGCACCGACTTATACTTATCTTTCGTGCCAAACTCTGGGACGTAACGACTCGGTCGTGCCATACTCGATTCGTGCTTCAATATCTCCGAGGCAGCGCCTCCTCGCTTAGTCTCGCCTACACTTGTGTCGTGACAACGCGGCCGTGCCTCATATTTCGAGGCCGTGAGCAACTCGACATAACTTTCAACCAACTTGCCCTACGACCCTTCTCGACTTTACACTCGACGCCACAACTCGTGCCGAAGCACGGGTCTTTACTTAGCCAAACCCTAGGCCTCATAATACCTTGGGTGCAACCGAGCACACTCTTCATAACTCACGTCGTACTGCACTTACACCATCGTGGTTACGACCGACTCCGTGCATGCGGATTCGCCGCTTAGCACGCCAATTATCTATATGAAAGGTCACTGGCACGTCAAGCCATCGTGGACATAGCCTGGCATTCGGGAGCCTTGCACCGCAGGTTGCGATCCCCGATGCAAGTCCCCGACCTACCGGTTGCTTCATACCCAGCTCGGCTATACCGTGTTTCCTCCTAGGCCGAGTCGGTCCCGTGGCCCCGTGTTGCCGCTCGAAGAAACATCGCCCTTGTCGACAAGTTGTCCATGACCACGCACCTAGGAGACATCTAGACTCACGTAAATGCATGGCCTAATGTTACGGTACGATTGGAACCATATTTAGCATCTCGTGCTCTAAACCACCCTTTGCATAACGTGCATCAGAATAGGAACGCGAGACTCCCAACCGAGGGACCGCCTCGAACTTCATGGAACGACTCCTGTATAGCCTTCCAACTTAACTTGAACATAACGTGTTCCTTAAGTATCGACAGACCGTGGCTAACTTCCCACTGAACCAACCGTGGCTCGTGCCTTAGACCAACACATATTCTACGCAACGCTATCGCCCGAGTTATACCTCATTTGACGGGACTTGGGATCGTGGGACAATTTAACTTGACAACCGCAGAATAAGCGGGACATCACATAGAATAACTTAGGTCGACCGGCATAACTTTGCCTAACTCACTCGACGCACCGACTTATACTTATCTTTCGTGCCAAACTCTGGGACGTAACGACTCGGTCGTGCCATACTCGATTCGTGCTTCAATATCTCCGAGGCAGCGCCTCCTCGCTTAGTCTCGCCTACACTTGTGTCGTGACAACGCGGCCGTGCCTCATATTTCGAGGCCGTGAGCAACTCGACATAACTTTCAACCAACTTGCCCTACGGCCCTTCTCGACTTTACACTCGACGCCACAACTCGTGCCGAAGCACGGGTCTTTACTTAGCCAAACCCTAGGCCTCATAATACCTTGGGTGCAACCGAGCACACTCTTCATAACTCACGTCGTACTGCACTTACACCATCGTGGTTACGACCGACTCCGTGCATGCGGATTCGCCGCTTAGCACGCCAATTATCTATATGAAAGGTCACTGGCACGTCAAGCCATCGTGGACATAGCCTGGCATTCGGGAGCCTTGCACCGCAGGTTGCGATCCCCGATGCAAGTCCCCGACCTACCGGTTGCTTCATACCCAGCTCGGCTATACCGTGTTTCCTCCTAGGCCGAGTCGGTCCCGTGGCCCCGGGTTGCCGCTCGAAGAAACATCGCCCTTGTCGACAAGTTGTCCATGACCACGCACCTAGGAGACATCTAGACTCACGTAAATGCATGGCCTAATGTTACGGTACGATTGGAACCATATTTAGCATCTCGTGCTCTAAACCACCCTTTGCATAACGTGCATCAGAATAGGAACGCGAGACTCCCAACCGAGGGACCGCCTCGAACTTCATGGAACGACTCCTGTATAGCCTTCCAACTTAACTTGAACATAACGTGTTCCTTAAGTATCGACAGACCGTGGCTAACTTCCCACTGAACCAACCGTGGCTCGTGCCTTAGACCAACACATATTCTACGCAACGCTATCGCCCGAGTTATACCTCATTTGACGGGACTTGGGATCGTGGGACAATTTAACTTGACAACCGCAGAATAAGCGGGACATCACATAGAATAACTTAGGTCGACCGGCATAACTTTGCCTAACTCACTCAAGCCTACAACTTAACCCAAGGGACGAGCAAAGGCTATGCCAAGCCTTGCGGGACAGGACCGTGCATGCTTTAGCAAGCATTTGTGCGGGCGACGCCTATGACTTAGGCTAACTCTCAGCTTTTGCACCGAAGACCAACTTTCCTTCTCCCAAGCCACGGGACGAAGGACCGAGTGTCATTTTCAAAGCACGCCGTGCACCAACTCTAAGCCGACCGTGGGACATTTTCCATGTTCTAACTCGATTCAAACCGACCGTGGGACATTTTCCATGTTCTAACTCGATTCAAACCGACCGTGGGACATTTTCCATGTTCTAACTCGATTCAAACCGTCGGGATTATTCCCTTAGCTATGTGGATGCGTAGCTTTTATTTATCAAGCCTAACTTGTGCAAGTTGAAAACACGATTTATTATGTGAAGGCAAAGATGAGGAGAGTTCACCGAAACTACCCCACCTGAGCGATGTCTCCGAGCAAGCCGTTGCAAGGCTAAGTCCGAACGCCGTCGGCGTTTCGATTCCTCCAATTGACTTTGCGGGACGGGGCACTACATCATACACCACTCAGAACAAGTCTCGTCCTCGAGACTTTCCTGAAGGCAAGCCATCCTACCATTTCTATGGCCAAGACTTAATCTTGTCCAGACGCGGGACTATCCCACACACATCGCCTACGCGTTTCTTCGGTTCCGAGCCACGCTCACACTATTATCAATCTTTCCTTTAACACGATTTCAAGATCTCGACAGTCTTCCCTTTTTCAAGCCTTGCTTGAACTCGTCGTATCACTTGGCTGGATCGTGCATGCATTCCAAGCGTCCCCAAAATACATGCATTCAGCCAAGCCGCATGATAGAGAATTTGTCATTCTCACTCGAGTCGCATCGTGCACACACCCGACGTCCCTGAAATATATGCATGTCAGCCGAGTCTCGTGAGCAGGGTTTCCTATATTCGTGATTCAGGCTATCCATGCTGCCAATTCTCCCGATCAATCCTTCGATTGATAACACTAGCGACAGGGGCGTCTCGCCTAACTGCTAGGCCATTTCTTTTCGAGGCTAAGTCAATGTCAGGATTGGAATCATAGTTCCCCAACAATAACGCCAATACTGACCCCAATCCTAGGGTCAAACCAAAGTCGATCATACGGGGTCTTCTACCCAAGCTCGCGTCACTCAGGTTTCTAAACATCGAGCACGATCACCTAATTCGCATTACGGCACGCGTTGCGTATATTCGAATCCCTTCAATTCACCAATTCTAACCAATTCATGTATTCGATCACGAGGTCGTCTCGCTCGACAATACGTTGCGCCCCAATCTCACGCGAGTCTGATAATCCGCGGTGGTTCATGAATCACCATGCAACGCTCCCGCGAAATAATCATTCTCATCGGGGCGTAACTCTTGTTTGAGTTTAGACTCATTCATTCTCGATACGCGGATTGGACCTACTCAATCCTCAAGTTCAATCGACAAGCACACCAATTCAATCTCGAGTCTATCTTCGCGTCAAACCACAAGTCGAAGCACAAATTGTCGCACCCTGCAAGTTCGACCACTCCCGCTGTATGAATCACCATACCAGCGCTCACGTAGAGTGATCGCCCTAATCGGCGTGACGCATGTGCGAGGCTGGAGTAGCGCTCGCGTAAGCCAAGAACGTCAACGTTGTGGTTATCAACAAAGCAAATCCAAACATTCCAGTTTTCATCCAAGCCAAGTTCGATCGTCATTCATTCAACCAGAAAATCCTCGAGCCGAGTTTATCTTTTCTTCGACACAATTCAACATCCCGAGTATAGCATCCATCGGAACAATAACATTTGCACGATCGTCATTCGCCGAGTCAGAGTACCCCCGAGTTATCGCATATCGATCTTTGATACGCCTCAATACCATCGACGATATGCGTAACCTGACGATCTTCCTTTGCAACCAATTTCGAGTCGCGCGACTAATGCTATTGTCCGAGTTGGATATTCCACAATTTTCTCGATATTCAAGATCAAGTTCGATCGCTATTCCTTAAGTTAGTTTCAATATCGTTGTTCAAGACTCAAGTCACATTGCATTTGAATCAATCCGAAATCGTACGCGCGATCCTCTAAGTTTCCTCAATCATGACCATTCATTTTCATTCATCGTTCCGAATCGTATTCTAACTCGCGTTGCTCATTCACAAGTTGTCCGAACGAGATGCACGTTCGGGACATTCGAAGTCACGACCAACTAAGCGTGACGCGTTCTAAGGCTTTGCGCGATCGCATCGCCTCGCCGACATACTCGTAATCCTCAATATTCACTCGAACAATTTTCAAGACGAACCATACACCCCTCGGATTCGAGCCACTCGACTTGTCGTCGACACTCATTCTCATTCATCTCCGAACCTATCACATACACCACTCGGATTCAAGCCATACGATCTAGTCCTCAATCACATTCGCGTCATTCGCTAAGACATCCTTCAGATTCGTCCGACGAATCGCTAGCGTAGTCGCTCGCGTCGTATCGACGCACTAAGTCGTTTGCACTATTTCCTCGAAATCCAAATCAATCTTCCGTGTACGCCTAAGCGTTAGTCCGATAGCGTTCCTATCGATAGATACTCTAAGTGCATCTCCGTTCTCGACCGAACGATACTTAATATCGCTCGCGACTCGTTTGCACCAAAAAGTCGAGGTGCGCGACGCGAAACACAACTTAGCCAAAAGGCCGTGTGCATAGCCATCCCGTACGGACTATATTCCGAGTTTGCACGCTCAATTGCTAAGGTCGACGTTGGACTAATTAGGCATGCCCGCGACTTGCTAAGGTCAACGTAGGACTATTCGGGCATACGTGCGACTTTGCTAACATTAGCACATGTTTCCTATCGAGTCAATTTTGCAACGTTCGGCACAAAGGCCTACCGATGCATCCGGCGATAGCCTACCGATGCGTTAGATTGAACGCTTGTACGAGCTTTCGAAAATATTTAGACTTATTGTATGGACATGCCGAGGGACAATTTAGAGAGAGAGCGCACCAACGATAACAACTTGCGGAAGCAACAAAGTTTTTGCGAAAACATCGAAGTTAAAGAATTCAATCGACGGTCCAAGGACGTAAAGCCGTGTTCTGATACCATTATGTCACGCTCCGCTCCCGTAGGAGCGATCGTCCTCGCTAAGGCGTGATGCCGCACGAGCCTAGATTGCGCTCGTGCAAGGCAATTCCATAACGGCCGATTACATCGGCGGCGACGGGGTCGTCGCACAGAAGTCCCAAGCAGAAACATTGAATACATTGCAGCGGAATTTAAAGAAGAACAAATGAACACAAGTCATTCAAAAGAATCTCTTTATTGCTATTGAATACAAGATTACATTTGTGGGCGCAAGGCCAAATTACAATGTCTCTCGTGCTCACTTTTCTCTCATTTACAAGTCACTCTGCTCTCTCTCATCTCTCAAATACAAGTCTTGATCCAGCGGAAGCTTCGGAAGGCGATGTCCATACATTATGTCCTGTATAAGTCTTCAATCCACACGGCCGCACGCTTCGAATCGCCAAGGGACTCTGTGCCTCGACGCATCCAAGCGAGCTCCGCGCCACGAGCTTCTACCTGTGCCTGCACATGAAACACTGTGTGGGTGTCAGTACCACTGTACTGGTGGAGTGAGCTCCTCGCCCACCCATACAAAACCTACACGTTTCATTTACTTTGTGCAACATAAACCCTTTTTCGATTGTCTTTCTATTCTTGCCTTAGGATCAGTTTTAGGACTGGCGCCTTAGCGCAACTTGTGTATCGGAACCAGCCCGTGCTTGCAATGTCAACGTTAACTCATACTTTGTATCTAGACCACTCCTCGTGCCAACAACGTTAACCTATCAAGTCGTGTTTGCCTTACGGCCATAATCAGAGACGCAACTACACGAAGGACTCCATTTCCTTGCCTCTAGACCTTTCTCGTGCTTGCATTGTCGACGCACCGACTTATACTTATCTTTCGTGCCAAACTCTGGGACGTAACGACTCGGTCGTGCCATACTCGATTCGTGCTTCAATATCTCCGAGGCAGCGCCTCCTCGCTTAGTCTCGCCTACACTTGTGTCGTGACAACGCGGCCGTGCCTCATATTTCGAGGCCGTGAGCAACTCGACATAACTTTCAACCAACTTGCCCTACGGCCCTTCTCGACTTTACACTCGACGCCACAACTCGTGCCGAAGCACGGGTCTTTACTTAGCCAAACCCTAGGCCTCATAATACCTTGGGTGCAACCGAGCACACTCTTCATAACTCACGTCGTACTGCACTTACACCATCGTGGTTACGACCGACTCCGTGCATGCGGATTCGCCGCTTAGCACGCCAATTATCTATATGAAAGGTCACTGGCACGTCAAGCCATCGTGGACATAGCCTGGCATTCGGGAGCCTTGCACCGCAGGTTGCGATCCCCGATGCAAGTCCCCGACCTACCGGTTGCTTCATACCCAGCTCGGCTATACCGTGTTTTCTCCTAGGCCGAGTCGGTCCCGTGGCCCCGGGTTGCCGCTCGAAGAAACATCGCCCTTGTCGACAAGTTGTCCATGACCACGCACCTAGGAGACATCTAGACTCACGTAAATGCATGGCCTAATGTTACGGTACGATTGGAACCATACTTAGCATCTCGTGCTCTAAACCACCCTTTGCATAACGTGCATCAGACTAGGAACGCGAGACTCCCAACCGAGGGACCGCCTCGAACTTCATGGAACGACTCCTGTATAGCCTTCCAACTTAACTTGAACATAACGTGTTCCTTAAGTATCGACAGACCGTGGCTAACTTCCCACTGAACCAACCGTGGCTCGTGCCTTAGACCAACACATATTCTACGCAACGCTATCGCCCGAGTTATACCTCATTTGACGGGATTTGGGATCGTGGGACAATTTAACTTGACAACCGCAGAATAAGCGGGACAGCACATAGAATAACTTAGGTCGACCGGCATAACTTTGCCTAACTCACTCAAGCCTACAACTTAACCCAAGGGACGAGCAAAGGCTATGCCAAGCCTTGCGGGACAGGACCGTGCATGCTTTAGCAAGCATTTGTGCGGGCGACGCCTATGACTTAGGCTAACTCTCAGCTTTTGCACCGAAGACCAACTTTCCTTCTCCCAAGCCACGGGACGAAGGACCGAGTGTCATTTTCAAAGCACGCCGTGCACCAACTCTAAGCCGACCGTGGGACATTTTCCATGTTCTAACTCGATTCAAACCGACCGTGGGACATTTTCCATGTTCTAACTCGATTCAAACCGTCGGGATTATTCCCTTAGCTATGTTGATGCGTAGCTTTTATTTATCAAGCCTAACTTGTGCAAGTTGAAAACACGATTTATTATGTGAAGGCAAAGATGAGGAGAGTTCACCGAAACTACCCCACCTGAGCGATGTCTCCGAGCAAGCCGTTGCAAGGCTAAGTACGAACGCCGTCGGCGTTTCGATTCCTCCGATTGACTTTGCGGGACGGGGCACTACACTCGGTGCGCTGCTAGATCCATCAGGCATGTGAAGTATTCCATAACAATCGTGAATAGGTAAGGAGACGGGGTCGCCTTGTCGAAGCCCACAGTTACTCTGGAAATACCCATATGGAATGCCCTGAATGAGAACCGAGAAAGTGGGGGACGTGATGCACTCTCGAATCAGGCCAACCCAATGGTCCCCAAACCCCATGGCAGACATCAGATGACAGAGGAAGTCTCGGTTGACCATGTCATACGCCTTCCTCAGATCCAGTTTCACACACGCCTTCTCTCCTCCGGGTTTGTTAAAACCTCTCACCATCTCATGGGCCAGGAGGCTATGCTCAGCAATCGATCTCCTCTTGATAAACGCAGCATGGTTCGGAGAGACCAAGTCCTGCATGATCCCCTCCATACGTCGGCACATAAGGTGTGTAATTATCTTATAAAGATAATTACAGCACGCAATAGGTCTGAAGTCCGCCAGCGCTGTCGCTCCCTCCTTCTTAGGAACCAAGGTCAAGAAGGTGTGGTTCAGCTCTTTCAGAAGTTTCCCGTTGGTGAAGAATTTCTGTACCACCTCCAAGACCTGATGCTTCAGAGTGTCCCAGTGGCGTTTGTAGAACCCACTGCTAAAACCATCCGGGCCTGGAGCCTTGTTGGGGTCCGCCAGCTTGACAATAGCTTCCACCTCCTCCAATGTAACAGGGGCAAGGAGGATACTATTCCCGTACGGAGTCACCAATCTCTTCGTAATAATCTCTGGGAACACAGACAAGTAGTCAGTCTGAAAATACAACTCAGAGTAGTACCTGACCGCCTCGTCCTGTATCGCAGCCGGCTCCCCCACAAGATTGCCATCCACATCCAGAAGCCGGGAGATGTGATTCCTATGCTGTCTGGTCCGGATGACATCATAGAAGAACTTAGAGCACCGGTCGCCATCCTTGAGCCAGGAGCATTTGGCACGCTGAGCCGTGCTAATTTCCTTTTGCAACCGCAAGATGTTGACTTCTTCAATCAGTTCCTTCTCTCTTGCCGCCAAGTCTCCATTGAGCATGTCAGCCTGCATGTCTTCCTGGATAGCTCTCAATTCCACCTCCTTGTCTTCAAGAGAAGTCTTCGGCAACCCCTTCATCCATCTCCGAAGAGCCTGCTTCGTGGCCTTGAGACGACGGACCAATCGGAACTGAGCCGTCCCCTCCTGTCCACTATCAAGCCCCTCTGTGACAGCCTCCAGGTATCCCTCCGAGAGGTACCAACTATTGTTGTACCTAAAAGGACAGGCCTTCCCAGAAGTCCGACAAGTGA
Source organism: Iris pallida (assembly GCA_029216955.1). Taxonomy (NCBI): domain Eukaryota; kingdom Viridiplantae; phylum Streptophyta; class Magnoliopsida; order Asparagales; family Iridaceae; genus Iris; species Iris pallida. The sequence goes on along the minus strand of JANAVB010004201.1, from coordinate 135,859 downwards.
ATCCAACCCGAATAGGAGAATGATCACTCGTCCCAGCAGCCAGGCCCTCCGCCGAAGTGTCAGGGAAATGCCGGAATCATTCTCCATTCCCCAGGGCTCTATCAAGCTGGCACGCAACCCTATTCCGAATAGCTTTATTATGCTAAGTCCAGATGAAGCCAGAACGAAATAAGCCCTGGAGACCCGCCTGGAGGAGGCATCTCTGGAAGTCATATAGGATAGAGTCTGGGACTGGCCGACCTCCCACCTTCTCCCCCCGGTGCAGAAGGGCATTGAAATCCCCGATCATCAAGAGTGGAAGGGACGCCGAATCTGCAGCAGCTGCGACCCGGAAAATGTCACTCCAAAGGGCGTCCCTCCTCCGTCTGTCATTGTGGCCGTAGACTGCCCCCAATAAGAACCGGAAGCCACCCTTATTAGAGAAGGAAATAGCAATCAGCTGCTCCGTCATCAAAAGCAAATCTCCATCCCAGCTCTTCGAGTTCCAGCGAACCCAGATTCTGGCCATGTCACACAGCGCCAGATTATGCAGTTGGGCCCAATGAGATGGGGTCCTGCGAGCAAGAGTCTTTTCACCTTTTATCTTAGTTTCTAACAGAATAGAGATGTCACATTTCTCTCTGAGAAGCACCCCACAGATCTCTCTCCACCTCCCAAGCGAACACGCCCCCCTCACATTCCAGGCAATAATGGCCATTAATTAATTAGAGGAAGGGTCCCCTGGAGAAACACCCGGATCGACACCTGGGGAAAGCGCCGCATCCGTCGCTAAAAGATCCACAACCATCCCAGTCGGAGCGGTCTGCTGTGGGATGGCCTGAGAAAGAACCAACGCCCATGAAGGATTGTCAATACACACCGCCTCCTCGCTGTCAGAAGGATGCATCCCCTCCCTGGAGGGGCAGTCACTCAATGTCCCAACAGCACGCCTCTTCCTGCAGTAAACCTGCCCCTCAGCCGAAGTTCCACCCCCTCGCACCACAATCCCCGACGCCGCCATACCTCTCGTAACAATACTACTCTGTCCCTGGGAGGTGGGCAACGCCCCACTTGTGGGAGCCAGCTGGGTAGATATAATGAGGCTCGTCTCGCCCTCACTCAGTGGAAGAGAATCCTCGCTCACTAAGGCCTCCACTCCGATGTCAACTCTGATATCCATGTCACAGGGAGCGTCTGGAGTCTCACTCTGGGGGGTAGAAGACTCTCCCTGATGGCCGGCCGCCAAACAAGCACTGGCCAGATGCCCGAAGCAGGCACACCGTGAACAGGTAGGGGGGACCCATTCGTATTCCACCTTCTGGGTAAGAACCTCTCCAGACGGAATCTCATACTCCACCAACTCCGGTAACTCCCTCCCAGCTCGGATCTCCACAAAAATCCTGGCGTACATCAACCTCGACCGAAAAGCAGTGGCTTCGTCTGCCTTGATCGGGGTGCCCACCAAGCTCGCCAATCTCATCAGCAAAGGAATACTCCAATATCGGACTGGGAACTCCGGGAAGCGAATCCATACATGGATGGCATTCAGAACTTCCCGCTCACAGCGAAGCTCCGGAGTCCACTCCTTGAGAATGATAAGCCTACCGTCAAACGTCCAGCGGTCGCCTTGGAGAATCCTAGCGACATCCTCCGCGAGTCCGAACTTCACATAGTAGAAGCCATTCTCGCGGGCAAAGAACTCCATACTCCCTTTCGGCTGCCAGACACGCGCTGCGTACCCCCGAATCTGTCCATAGAAAGGCTTGTTGCCGAGGACATAGAGGACAAGAGTATTCTTCCAATTAGCTGACACCTTCTCAATCTCCTTCGCGGGGAACGAGGCCCGAAAATCCCTCCCCGCCTTGATCGACGGAACATACTCCATCGATGTGGGGCTTTTCGGCCCCACAGGTTTGCGGATGTCTGCCCAGGACCGTCCAGCCGGCTGAGAAGTCGCCCCATGTGGCCTGGGTGCAGTAGGTCGCAGAGCGCCGGGATCCCCCACCTTACCCTTCCCTTTGTCTGCAGCAGTCGCCTTTGGCCGCCAACCCGCCGATCTACCCGCGGATCCCGCCGGGCCACGTGCCAATGTCCTCGACCCAGATCCGTTCTGACGACTGTCAGCCGGGTGCCGGTCCCGAACATGACCCTGACCCCCTCCTGCCTTCCCTCCTGTCTTCGCCGATCGACGTCGCGTAACCGTCGTCCAACCACCTCCATCCTTCGGGGTCCCCTGCGAACTATGTCCAGCTCCAAATTCGAAAGCCGGGGGCCTTGGAACCGAGTCCGCTCCCCTCCCGATGTGGGTATTCGTCGCATTCACCACCCGAGGGGGGTCTCCCGACCCCCTCGGCATCCGATCCATCCCCCCCCTCCACCAGAGGGGGCGTCGCCGTTGCCGACCCGTCCGGCCCCCCCACCTGCTCGTCCGCCCACCCCCCACCACCACGGGGGGCGCCACCATCAGCACCAACACCGGGGGGTCCGCCCGACCCCCCCTCCTGCAGATCCGCTCCCAAACCCGATGATCCGCCCCCCCTCCCGCCGCCTGGGGGGGCCCCGCCGCCGACCGGGGGGGCAGCCCGGGCTCCCCCACCTTTCCGACCTTCCTCCCCCCGCCGGCCAGAGGGTCCGGTGGCCAGGGGGGAGGAACCCTAGCCCATCGCTCCGCTCGTAACAGCCATTTCTTCTATATATATATATATATATATATATATATATATATATATATATATATATATATATATATATATATTTTGTTTTTTCTTTCGTGGTACAATAACTTCCCAATAGACCCAACTAGGGAAGCTCCATAAAAAAACATACAAGTGTGAGGTCTCCTTAATGAGCTTAGGTCAAAAGGAAAATTCTTTAGTAGTATAACCAAAAGGAAGATTCTTCAATGAGTTTTATGCGGGAGGTCTCTTTCTTATCATCCTTCTTCTGTTCACTTTCTGTTACATCCTCTGTTATCTTCTACATATTCTCTTTCAATCTTTTATTTATAATGTTATCTTCCTGCTCTTTACTGTCACTTTTTATTTTGTCTGAAACTTCTGCATCTCTTATTTGCTCTCTGTGTTGAAGCCTGTAACAAGTGCAAAGTTATCTTTTCTCTTCTTTTAATACATATGTAATTAGTTTAACTTGGGTAATATGATCCATTTTTGTCAATAGATCAATGCCCTTGCTCTAGTCTTTGCATCGATTCTAGCATCAACACTTCAGCCTAAAGGGTTGCTCTACATGAATTTCTTAACTAGTGAGCATAAAGTTCCGGAAGAACTGAGATTCCGGATGCTTCATGGATCTTTACTTGTTTCGTAGATGGTTTCCTCTCAACTATTTAGTATTTAGGAATTTTTATAGGTAGACGGTAGACCTGTATATAACTTCTAACTGGTTTGGTTGTTTATTATGTTTCGTGGTAATGCTTCATGAATTTTTTCAGTGGGTTTCTAGCTAGAATTAGATAGACTTGGGTGTCATGGTGTGCATGACAGAACCAAGATATTTAAAGATTGTGTTAAATGCTCAGTTCCTCAATTGTGGGTCTTTATGTTATACTGTTATTTATTATTTTGGGTTTCATGGTGTACATGACAGAACCAAGATATTTAAAGATTGTGTTAAATGCTCAGTTCCTCAATTGTGGGTCTATGAGTTATACTGTTATTTATTATTTTGAGGCTAAGAAACATTACAAATTGTCTCTCGGGAGTCGGATTTGAACCCACACCCTCTAACGAGGACTAGAACTTGAGTCTAGTACCTGAGGCCACACTGCCATCCTGAGAGTATAGGCTGGTACAACAATTACAAAGCCTTTCTTTAGAGTACATATTGGTGATTCCAATATATGAAACACTTGGGGAATAGGAATTTTAGTAAAACTCACAGAATTGTTGTGTATCTCTTAATTTGTAATTTGCTTATTTGATATAGCAGGTGATTTTATCAGGTTGTTGCTGGCTAGCCTACGACATTGTATTAAAAAAAAATCAAATCTTAAACAGATACCAAGTAGAAACACGATCTAGAAATTGATAGTTGGACTATTCTGTCACGTCCCGACCCGGAATCACCCGAATCATCGTCCTCGCAGGGGACGTGATGCCGCACGAGCCTGGAGTTGCGCTCGTGCAAGGCAAGATGACAAGTTCTCAAATGGTTATCTTTTGATTCGATATTTACAACGATAGGAAACCAGAGTATACGAAACAATTCTCTTTATTGATATTCGAAACTGAGACTACAAAGGCTTTCGATAGCTTAACAATATATGCCAGATTGGCTACAACACTCAGGTTCTCTCTTGCCCACAAAGGATTTCACCGTTCCATACATCATGCCTTCTATATCTCGGCCGCATCAATCCTGTTGCATATCCGAGCGTCAATGCGATCGCACGCTTCAATTCGCTTCGGCATTCCAAGCCTCAACGCGTTCAAGCAATGCTTCGCCGCGAGCAATTCATTCCCTGCACCCTGCATGAAGCTGGTGGGGGATCAGTACGTTCGTCCTCGCATGTACTGAAGCAAAGATCTTCTTTCCAAACCGACATTGTAGTATTTATGTTGAATCATGCAACTTAGCTTATGATCTTGCTATATTCTCCTTAGGGTCAATTTCATGGCATATTCGAAAGCGTAAAGCATGTTATCATAGCAGCATGTTATCGAATTGAATAGGCAAGCAAACAAGCAATCTCGTGTTTGATTCGTGGCGCGATTTCTTACCAAGTCGACGCACTCGCCCTTGCACCGACGCAAGGTGAATACGCCACATTCCTTCCCTGTCATGTTATATGTGCATCTCTAAGCAGGATCTCTATGCGGGACGCATACGCGCCTACACTTTCAACCCATCGTTCCTTAACTATATGAGGGCTGTTGGCGTATCCGCGCCGGAATGGACTAAATGAGTTCTTTTCTTTTCTCTCATTCTTTTCTCAATATTTGGTCGGGCTGCCCGGCGTTTCACGGGTTGAGTTGCAGTCCCAACAACCGAAACGTTTTCGCTGCATACCATCATTTGCGGCTTTTTCTATCTTGTTTAAGAATGTGCGCCTACGAAGATTATTCGATTCCCTCCTAGGCCAAGCGGTTCCGGGGCGCATCCGGCATTTAACCGTTTGGGGGAAACACCCGTGCACGGGAGATATCACATTTTATCTCTCGTCCATTCCATTCGACCATGCAACGCCCTTATCATTCAAGCAATCAAATTCAAACAACCAAACATAGTCTTGAGTCCGAGACTCAGACTTTATCATCTCGCGTCTCTTTCGTTAACTTTCTGTATTCTTACGTTTCATACTTCGTTTCAATGATTCAATGGCATCGTGCCTCAACTCAATGCTCGTCAACCGAACGACCCGAAGGTCTCGACCACCTTTCGAGGCACCATGTCATATCCGACAGTTCCGTCACATTCATGCCACAACTGTATTCTCTCGCAACGAAGCCATCTTTTATTATCCCGTGCACGTAGGCACGTTTCGACCGTATTTCCATGTTCTATAACTTAGCGTTCAATGTTCGGGGCTTGCGCGCTAGGGCGCTCGCCTATTGTCTTTCAATGTTCTAGCCGTCTAACTCGTGCGCGAAGGCACGGTATGGTTCGTGCACTAAGGCACTTGCCGATTACAGTTATCCCATGTTCTTGCGGCTTGCGCACCGAGGCGCTCGCCTTTGCGATATCCAATGTCCCATAGCGACTCGTACATTTGATGCACGTCTCATTTCAATTATACTAACTTAGTGTTCGACACACACTATGATTTATCTCCGATCGGACCACGTCCGTGGCGTCGATAGGTTAACTTTTAGCATACAATGATATATTTGACTTATCGCATGAAGGAGTAAAAAGAAGTCAATCCTCCCACCTTGAGTCGATACGCCTTTGTCGTTTCGCCGAGCCGATGCGGTTCGATTTCATAACTTTGTTGTGTAATGCCCCGCTCTGTACGAGGCATTTGGTTGGCTTGTTGGATGGTATCAGAATGTTGGACCGTGACTTATGTTGGAGATCAGGAGAATTGAGACTGATGCAGTCTTTCTTAGCTGACTAGATGGAATGGGTATTGGAATTTGGCTCGCTGGTGGAGCTACTCTTGATGAGATTGGAGCAGGAAGACCGTTATATAAGGCAAGTGGAACTGTCCTCCTTCCTCCTTATTCCTGCATGCTTAATAAATGGAATAATGTGATGCTATGAATAAGTCCCTAATGTCCCTTACCTTGAATGTTGAATAATTGTGATGCGATGATTTAGTTGCTAATTCGATAGAGATTCATATGCTGGGAATCCTTGAATGAATAACACATGAACTTTGAATTGATGAACGAATCACACTCGAACCACTAATGTAACATGATGCCTGAGATTGAATCGATAATGTCCCTGATGCTTAAGATTGATGAAATGAATGAATCACTTGAATAATGAGATGCTGCATGAATGATACATGAGAAAAGAATTGAATATGCTATTGTCCCTATGAAATGAATAAAATGCTACAGGTCCCTTTGAAATGAATGAATGCTGTTGTTCCTCCTTAGAAGGAACATAATGAGAAATGTTGTAATGAAGCAATGAATGAGAATTGATGAGGCTTGGGATCATTGAGATCACCAAATGAAATGATGGTAATGTTGGGAATGAATAAGTCATTGAACATGACTTGAATGAGATGAATGATGATGCACTGTTGTCTTTACTTCAATATTTCACCATGCATTTTATGTTCACGATTGAGTCGGACACGCATTCGCATGGTCATAGGACAACTTATGCATAAGTGATGGAGATATGTTTTCTCGGACGGTACCCCGGGACGTTAGGGCGACCGATCCGGCCTAGGAGAAAACATTGGCGTGCCAGTAGGGGCACGGGTTCTGCGAGGCATCCTTTGGGGCTAGCTACCTTCTCTGGAGTCATCGCATTACCAACGAAGACCTATATGGCAACGTCCGTATGGTTAAACACCAGTGACCATGTAGTCAGGATGCATGCTAATGAATGTCTTATGCAGGCAGAGTAAGTATATCTGCTAACATGTATTTGATGCAGGTATGAGGGAGTCGGCTATCGGTAAGAAATCACTTAAATGTGATAATTCAATATATGTGTTGGTTTAACTTGCATGCTTACGTTCCAAATAAGTTTGATGATGCTGTATGTAGCCTTTCAGTATGAGATCCTGCTTAACATGTTAAGTTCAGTATGCTAAGAAAGATGCCTTGCTAATCATTGCTCAAACACAACATACATGCTAAGTGATGCTTGAAGTGAGAACTGTCATAATGTTTAAGATGTTAATGTTAACGATGCCTCAATGATGCCTTTTCATGATAACACATAGTATGCCTCAATGATGCCTTTTCATGATAACACCTAGTATGCCTCAATGATGTCTTTGCATGATAACACCAAGAATGTTAAAATGATATGTCCACATGAATGCTACTAAGAATGTGTTTACATGCTTCACTCTGATTATTGCCCATGAACTGTAAACTGATGCTAGGCCCCAAGTAGAAAGACCATTCTAATAAATGGTTGCTTAAATGATCACTTTAAATGTTGGTTTATGCGAGTGGGTTGGATTCTACTCGCCAGTGCATAGATGATGTGCTGACCCACGTTTTGTGGGCAGGTGCTCTTGCTTGGAATATTCTACACACGAAGATTGGCTGGATTGGTTCCGCGGCATCGAAGATTTGTTGGACATACAGAAGCTCTCCTTATACAAGATGATGTCTTCTGTTTATAAAGGACATAATGTATGGAGCATTATAATCAGTTGTACCAGTGAGATTGTAAGCCAAGTCGGTATATCGAGTTGTCATCCATTGCATCCAAATATCAAATGTAAGCTATATAGCATTGTTCAGTTGGTTTCCAATGTAAAGAGAGATGTACTGTAATCATTGTACTTCAATACAAGTCTTGTACTCTTCTTCAATTATCAATAAAGAGAATAAAGTTCTAGATATCTCTGTGTGGCTTCAAGTTACTCTTTTTCTCCGCTGCTATAAAGAAGTGATGTACTTCTATTCAATGAGAAAGATTGTCCTCACTAACTTCAATTTGTCTGCTTCTGCCGCTGCGATGTGTTTCTATTTGAAGATAATCGATTATGTACCATCTTTGCCTAGTACAAGTGCAATACCAGACTTGTACGACATCACGCCCAAGCGAGGACGATCGATTCCAAGAGATAAAATATGTGAAGAAATGACTCTACGAATCGGGGCGTGACATGTTGCACGGCCACTCTCCTGACTTAGCCATTCGAGCACTTCGTGCTTCATTGAATCATACGTCCGATTTGCCTTAACGTGCCCAAGTCTCAGCCTGTCGCAAGGCGACGATTTGATTTCACGGACCCCTTACTAAATATGGCAAAAGATCGACCTCTAATATTTTCGTGTCAAAGTATAACCTGCACACGAAACCAACTAAAATCAATACTTGCATCGATTCGGACTTGCGCCTTGGTCGATTCGATTTCTTAGAATCTTCGAGCCGATTCAACGCACTCATCCTTCGGGACAACGTGGCGCTTCGCATCGATTCACTCGATGCATTCTTTCGGTACAAGGCAACTCATTGCATCAACTTAGTTTGATGCGTTGCTCGGGACAACTTAACTCTCGTATCGTTTTGCATCGATACATTTCCTTGTGTCAACGCGACTCGTTGAGTCAATGCTTCAGCGTAATGCGCCGTGCGGAGCGGGGCATTACATATTCTACGTCATCCAAGATGCATCCTGCAGTAGAAATGGTTGAGGTGTTGTTAACACTGTTGCTCGAAAAATAGGACAACATTTTGGTAATTCCCTGAAATTGAGTCACATATAGATACTAAATATTTATCAATGAAGATGAACATTTCCTCATTTGCTCACCCATAAGACTAATTTATGCAATCAACAGTTAATGTACCATGGCGTGTTTACTACCTCGAATGTGTTTGGTGGAGGATTTTGTATACTGACTGGATTATATGTACCTAAATACTACTAGTTAGATGTGATTACCATCTTGTTTTATTTTATTTGGAATGATATTTGTAGTACAATTACATATTTCTAATATGATATCCCATACATGCGACATCAAGGCTTTCGTAGAAGAGCCTGTTTGGTTGCTGTGGAATTAATTCCCTGAAAATCGAAAATCTTGGAATCATTATTCTGTTATTCCTGGAATAACAAATAAAAAATTTGTTGTTTGGTTGACATGCTAGGATTTATGGAATTTCAATTCTAGTATTTGGTAGGAAAGAATTGGTAATACAACAAGATAGTTCTATTTTTTGGTTGCACAAATTGTTATTATAATTACAGTTTTAGGTTGGGTATAAGCACAGAAGCACAGGTACTCCATCTAGGAAGGCATACCCGTACCGTGTACTTATCGTATACTCGTACTCCTGGGTACTTAACGGAATTACCCAAAATTATATTTATTTGTATTTTAAATTTTAATTTTGGGTGCTTTACGGGTATTTATTTAGTAATTTATGGGTACTTTCAAGTGATTGCATAATGGCTCTCTTTTAAAGTATAGTTTTGGTACTTTTGTGTCAGAAATCAAGTTAACTATTTTAGAAATTAAACTGATATGTTTTAGACTATAATTCATTTGATGACTATGATGAAAAAAATAGAAAATCTTAGTTTTACTCGAAGCCTTATCAAGTCTTGAAGGTGCATTAATAGTAATTGGTCTACATATATACTAACCGTACCCGTACCAAGGGACTTTTAAAACTTACCGTACCGGTGTACCAAATACGTACCGTACCGCACCTATGCTTTATAGGGTATAACTGGTGACCCCAATGATATCTTCATGATAACTGAAGTTTCTAAAAGAATTCATTTTGGATAAGGTTCACAAGTTAATCTCATGTCGGTTTGATGGATATGTATCAAGTGGTGATGGTCTCGAGTTGTTCATATCTATGATGAACTTAATAAACTTGCTTCACTCATTTGGCAGACTGTGCGTTCATCAAACTATATGGAAGTTGGTGTCCTATTTATATTCTAAACATGTTTCCAAGGAAAAGGGAAATATACACCTTCTTGCAACTATATGAAAGTTGGTGTCCTATCTATATTAGAACTTCTTCGGTTATAGTAGAGCTGCCAAGTGATGAAGGAAAGGACTTTACGTAATATGATTGTGGAAGTAAAGGAGTTGAATCTGATTTAAGATTAGAGAAAACATCAACAAAAGGCCTTCAACCCAAATTTGTGGGTCTGCTATTTGAATCATTTTCTCTGCTGATTCTCGTCCGATTCTCCTTTGTAATATTAACAGAAGTCATATCCTTTCTAATAGCGTCAATCGGAGTTAGGTTTTGACATGTTCTTAGTTCTAGCAGCTTTGACTAATATCTTATCACTCTTTATGGGTGCATGTGTTGGTCTTGTTTGTCATATCCAAGATTCAAAAAAGCGGCCTTAAAAGTAAGGGACGCGATCAGAGGATGCCACAATTTCATCTTCTGAAAGAATCTTGGGTCTGTTAGGTAAATTCTGAGTAAGTGCAATATGGATTAAGAGTTCTTTTGCTAGTTTGCAACTAAATATCCTGAACTTTTTTCTTTCTTTCAGATTTGCATCCCCTACACCATTAACAATGATATCATTACTATTTTCATTACTATCTCCAAACAAATATGCTTGGTAATGCGCTTTTTTGTCACAGGAAGTGAGGCCACATGAATGGCTGCTTTATGTTCTTGAACTCCATTTTTTTATATAGATTTCTTCACATAATTAGATATTTCACATCTTTTGTACAGAATAAATGAGGATTTGAAGAGTCGTCGTCCTTTCAATTGATGATAATAATCTCATTATCATTTACTTTATGAAAACCCAGATGAAAGAATATATTTCTAATAGTTTGTTTTCTTTGTTGTATTTATGAAGGTGATGAAGAAGTTGAGGGAGCTGATAGTTCATAGAACATGTGGCCTTGAACCTCCAGTTGTTTCACTGTTCTTCTTTTGATGTAACTCTTCATTCAAGTTTCTTGTTTCACTGTTCTTCTTTTGATGTAACTCTCCATTCAAGTTTCTGCTTTATGAAATTTTCATCCGGTTGGACCAGACTACAGAAATCTTTCACCAGGAGACGCCTCTTGTTACTCTATTGCGAAGTCTCCTAGATGGCTTATTGTATGACTGCTTTTTTACTGATAATTCCAGAAGGGATAAAAAAAATGAAAATTGAGCGTATTTGAACCGCGTAATCATTTGTTTATTTAAAGCAAACAAATCAAGCAGCGAAGCTATTGAGCACTGAGCAGTAAAAATGTTGGCAGTGAGTGATGGATACAATTTGGCAGGCCACACCACATCACACCACAGTATTTATAATAAAATAAAGGCTCATCTTTGGGTGAAATTTTGATTTTTTTAATTAATTCTTCCAACTCTTTTTATTTTCCTCGTCCCTCCATTCCATTCCATTCCATCAGTCCATTGAAAAAGAAAGAAAAGAAAAGTAAACTAAAGGAGAGAGAGAGAGAGAGAGATTAGGGCTGATGTTACGATGACGGATCCACCGTGATAACCCTAATCCCAACCTCACAACCCAACCCTAACCTCTAACCCTAACCCTAACCAAACAAGGCCGAAGAGAAAGGCAAAGGATGGAGATTAGGGGCGTTTGGTATACAATATCTTTTTTATTCCTGGAAAATTTTTATGGTGGGAATCAGTTACCATGTTTATTTGGACTATAAAAATTTATTTTAGGAACTAGAAATACCCAGGTAAATAGTTTGTCCATAAAACATTGGAATCGTATCCCTTATGAATATGTGGGTATAATTTTTTATTGCCCGGGCAAAAAAATGCATTCTTATTTTTTCATCATTTTTAACGTTATTTTCATTTATTATTATTATTTTCGTTTTTATCATTTTTTGTCGTTTTTATCATTTTTTGTCGTATTTTGGTCATTTTGTTGTTTTCATCATTTTTATCGCTTTTTGTCGTTTTTTTTATCTTTTTTTATCTTTTGTGTAGTAGTTTTTTGTCCTTTTTCTGGACTTTTGGTATCTTTTTTTTCGTTTTTGGTCCTTTTTTTGTTCTTTTCGTCGCTTTTTGGTAATTTTGTTAATCTTTTTTTTTTTTTTTATCGTTTTTCGTTATTTTTGGTCTTCTTTTGTTGTTATTGTCTTTTTTTTCGTTTTAGTAGTTTTTTTGTCGTTTCTGTCATTTTTGTCGTTTTTATCATTTTTTTGTCCTTTTTCGTCGTTCTTGGTTATTTTTTTGTTTTGTCATTTTTTTGTCAATTTCGTGTTTTTTATCGTTTTTTGTTTTTTTGTCAAGTCGTTTTTTTTTTGTCGCTTTTGTAGTTTGTTCGTCTTTTTTGGTCGTTTTTGTCTTTTTTTTTTGTCTTTTTCGGTTTTGTTGTCGTTTTATTTGATTTTTTTTTTCGTTTTAGATTATTTTTTGTTTTTGTCTTTTATGATCCTTTTTTCTTTTGATTGTTTTTTGTCGTTTTTATCTTTTTTTTTTTTTGTAATGTTATTTGTTTTGGGTTTTTTAATTATTTTTTTCCGTTTTAAAATTATTTTTTCAGGAATATTCATATAGTCATCAGAAATGAGAATGTCAGAAAATATAGAATTTTCGGATATATGGTATTCCCTATACCCACCAAACGTTCTCTTACTTGAAATTTGATTCCCTAAATAAAATAATCATTTGGGCCTGTGGACTCGCTCCTTGACAAAAGCCAGCCAGCCAGGCCCAAACACTAGGGAATCTTCTTTCACAAATTCTTGACCGACTTTTCAGAGCGTTACAAACCCAAACCCTTGGGCAGAAGCGTACCTAAAATTATCTTTCGTTCACTGCCGATCGAGATCGATCGATCGACAGAGAGAGAGAGAGACTCGGAAAGAGAGAAAAGGAGAGTGCCTGCCAGTGCCTGGGTTCTTCGTCTGTCTCTCTGTCCGTGTCTATTGCCAGGCCAGCCAGAGTTGCCAGCGTAAGTTCTTTCCTCTCGATTATTATTACATGGATGGATTGCTGCTGTTTTAGTAGAAGCAAGCATATGGCGAACAACAACAACAACAACAACAACAACAACAACAACAACAACAACAACCACAACCAACAACAACAACAACAACAACAACAACTAGATTGCTGTTCTTTTATTTATGAATAGCACCATAAACCCTAACCAATTACTATTCCTCCTATCATCTAACCCTAACCAATTACTATTACCGTGCAAATAACTAGTATCCTGCGTGGCTGATTTGTGCCTATTTATTTGCAGCTTTGAAATCTCTGGGGAAATGGTTGGTTTCCCACAGTATTACGCTGACCAGCAGCAGCAGGTAGGTTAATAGTTTTCTACCCATCTCTACCACTTTCACCTTTGTATGTATGTCGTATGAGCTAACCCTAACTTTTTGCGTCAATTGTTGCTCAAGACGCATAGGCCTCCACCAGTAGGATCCACACTTGCAGGTCAGGGCTTCGCTATACCAATACCTACTAACCAGGTGGGTGGGTGGAACTTTACCTTATTCAGACACGTTTTGCCTATTTACAGTCATCGTTAATATTATTATTGAACATTATTGCAGTTTAGACCTGTCGCACACACACAACAACCACCTCCTGAATTCATCCCACCGCCAATCCAGCAATTCCGACCTGTTGGACATGCGTCCAATATCGTACCACCGCAGAATCTGACTCCCCATTTTCCCGAGACGATTCAGCAACTAATTCCAAGACCAGAACAGCCAGGTCAAGGTCCAATCTCGTCACAAGCAAACCATATGCCGTATGTTCAACAAAACGTGCATTTGCCCCCTGGCTCAATGCAGGGCCACCATAACTCTCAGCTGCAATTATTCAAACTAGGTGATGGAGGAATGCCTACGTCTTCATCTTACACAGTAAGTGGAAGATGCTGTCTGATATGGGTGAATACAAAAAAAGTTGTATCCTTTATATATTTGAGTATGTGTAACTTGGTTGCAGTTTTCAACACCATCCGGGCAGCAACCAAATGGCGTTGATAATCCTTCCCAACATCATCCCATGTCCCAAATCCAACCATCTGTTAGATCTGTTGAAGGACATTGGCTGGCCCCCGGGGGACAGAATGCACCTTCAGTTACGGCTTCCATACAGGCTGTGCAACATTCTTCAGCTCCACCACTTGCCTCTTCGGTGAGTATTTTATACTTTCACCTTGTACACTTGAACACGGACAATGCAACTACTATTCTTTTCACATTTTTATATTCGTATTAAATTGCAGACTACTGAACTTGCTCAGCTGTCCTCTGATTGGCAAGAGCACACATCCTCCGATGGGAGAAGGTTTAATATTTCAAACATGATTTTTCCCCTTATTCTCTGCACAACGACTGAACTATTGTATTTGTTTCTGAGCTTAGTGAATCTTGATACTTTTGTTATTGCAATATGATCCTTCCTTTTCTTAAAATTGCTGTTTGTGATGATTCTCTCCAGGTATTATTACAATAAGAAGACTAAACAGTCCAGTTGGTTAAAACCTGTGGAGCTGATGACTCCTGTGGAGGTGAGTTATATTGTTTTAAATTCTTCTGTCGTGTCACATATGTGCTTCCTCTTGTTCTGTAATGGCGATGATTACAATTTTTATATAGTAATTCCAATTTGTGTTGACGAATGAATGAGCAGTAGAATAATGATTTTTTTTGTTCCTTTTGTTTCATAGATTAATAAATTCTCATCATATGAGCTACTACCATACATACTACTGAAATGTGTCACTTGGACATCGTACTTTTGGAATGTTTGTCATGGACTTCTCCCCATTTTATGTTGGTTCAAATCAGTGTTCTAACAATCAGCCTGTTCGGCCGCCTAGGCGCTAGGCTCCCCTTGGCCGAACCAAAACCCTCATATTCGGTAGTATAATGCGGTTGTGCGGCTTGTGCGGCCCTGTTCGGTGCCTAGGCGTCTTGTGCGGCTGTTCGGATTTTAAGATTGTTTGATGATTTTTTTATGCTTAGTAGTGTTGTTTGGATTTTAAGATTGGATTTGGATTTAGAACATTGAAATTTCAAATTTATATTATGGATATAGTGATTTCTTTATTAAGTGTGTTTCATTATGAAATAATGTTGATGATGTCTTCATTGGTAGAATGTTAAGTGTGTTTCATTATGATATAACATTATATAAGCTGTTACAAAGAGTAGGAGAAAAAAGAAAAATCTGATACATGTTTGGCACCTAGGCGGCCAAGGTGCTAGGCGTCCCTCCTCTGCACCGAATCCGCATAGTGAATTTTAGAACACTGGTTCAAATTAAGGGAGTTGTTATGTATATATCTGTTTGTGTGTTGCAGTTTAACCATCACTGCAACATATGCAGCACAAGGGTTGAAAGTCTTGTATCTACTTTCCAATCTTTCTGTCTCTGCTTCTATTGTAATTATTTGCATGTTTTGATTGTCTTGTATTTTTGCTAGTCTAAGCTGGAGCCTGACTCTGTATGTTTAGATGCCTGTGCACATGCATGCATATATAATATACGTCTTACGTAAATGGTGATTGTACTTGGGGATGTTAGTTATGCTGTTTAGACAACATCATACACCATGTAACCTCCTCCTAGATGTGCCATAACTAACACAAAAAGGTAAGGACGTTGATTCTTGATGTAAGCCGACGGCAATGGGAAATTGTTTACTATTTCCTCCAATGGTAATAGGAAATAGTTTATTATCTCCTTCAAATAGAATATGTTGGTGTCATTCTAGCAAACCTTTCTGTTGCTTCTTTCAATCTGCTTGGAGGTCTTTGATTCCGATTCAAAGAGAATATTGTTGTTGTAGTGTAATTACTAATTATAGCTACAGCCTACCAGAATAATAAAACTGATGATATTTTAGTGGTTTAAAGGGCGTCTCATTGCCACGAGGCTCCTGCTTAGGGTCAAGATGTGTGCAGCCTTACCCATATATATATATATATATATATATATATATATATATATATATATATATATATATATATGTGACTTGAAACTACATCCTCCTGGATGCAATGAGCGAACCTTACCATCGCATCAGGCCGCACCCTCTCTGATATTTTAATGTTTTCTGGAATGAAATTGATGTCAAGGATGGTATAGATTGAATGATGAGAAAAGGTGTTAAAAGAGATCATAATGAGTGGAAACATTTCTAGCTACCACTATAGAGTATTCAATTATCAGATTTTGACATATGATAGATATGAAGGTGAAAAATGTACTAACAAACTTAAATGATAAGTGAATGAAAGGGAGAATATCTTGGACCTGAATTTACTATACATATGAACCATATCAAATAAATAGAATATGGGGCTAGGATTTTGTAAAGGATCAACTTTTGTAAGGTTTAAGTCCTTTTGTGAAAATTAAAATGAAACCAGTAAACATAATATAAAGGAAGAGGGAAGTGGAAATGTTAGTAACTGAAAGAAGATTTAGCTTGCAAAATGTCTAATTCCTTAATTCATCAAAATCTAATTTATTGGCCTTCCTCCCTGCATACATACAACATATTACACTTCCATAGATGATAAAATATTGCATGTAAAGTCTAGTTGCTTCTTGCTACAAAATGGTATGTAATCTGCTTCCTGCAAAAGCATTTACTGTAATTGGCATGACGTTCGTGGGTATTGGCAAATTGTGCTTATGTGGATATTTAATTACATGTTTTACTTGTAATGTATGCAATGCTTAATTCATAAGTACTTGTATTTTTCTCTAGCCAGCATTTAACATATTGGAGTACACGAGTTCTTTGATATGCTAAAATGAAGTACTTTCTGCTTCCTATTATGCTTTGAGGTACATTCAGTTCCAGAACATTGTTGTCACTTGTCAGTGGTTCATATATCAGAGGCTTATTTGATCATTCATCCTTCTTCTGAAATGATTTTTACAGTGAACTGATAGTATCATTGTGGTTATGGTCTTCGTTAACAAACAAAGATCTTTTCATGAGATTGGTTTACACGATTCTGTTGTCATTGTACTTGCTATTTTATAAGTTTGATAGAATGTATTTACAGAACTTGTCACTGTACCCACCAAATGTTATCACTTCCACATATGTTCTGTTATCTTTTGTTCTTTAAATCTTAGTACTGCTGTACACTATGTGTATGACATTGGGTTATGAAACCTTTTATATTAGGCTATGTGATCTACCTGGGCTGAAGATTTTCTGCACCGTGAGATGTTAATGGTAACAAATTTCTCAATTTTACATTTGCTTTCTGCAAATGCATATATGATGTCCACTACTTGTTCAATGTGATATTTGGGCGGAAAAGGCCTGCATATGTAGGTTTTATGGGAAGCTTTAGGTCCTCATGTATGGCTTTCGTTGATCATGTGAAAGATAAAATTTATGAACTCAAGAAATCCTAATATGAACTAGTGTTGATGGCATTTTATCTTGCTGCTTTAGCAACACAGCAGAAGTTGTCCTTCAATATTTGGTTGGTGAATGTAACACAGATTTCAATCAGATAGAGACTTACACTACATACTTTGACATGCCATGTAGCATAAATAGGTATATCATAACATGACTCACAAAAACAAGTATGAAGTATGAATTTTCATGCAGTTTGAGTTATATTACTTTGAGATATTTGGGGAATAAACTTCCTGTAATTGGAGGGTCCAACTACCTTAGAGTCTTGGACTAAAGAATTCTTACCTAACACTTAATGAATTGATTACACCAGGCAGATAATGCAGCACAAAGATCGCTTGTAACATTCAATAACTCTTAATGTAATTACTATTTTTTTATAAGAGGACAAAAATTGTTTATTTGGAGACCTTGTATAATTGTAATAAATGAACTTTCTGATTGGTGTATATTTGGAAACACAGTTTTAGAAAATTATAAGAGAGATGTAGCACAGTCTCTCTTCTAGGAAGCACAAAAACTCCAAAAAAATTTGTGTATCGGACATGGCGTGCAGTCAAAATACACTAGGATATGATGATATTTGTACATGTTTGCAAGTCCAATGTCGTAAAATTTCTTCAAGTCTACTACTTTTCCTCCTCTGCAAGCCTATAGATACATGTATCGTGTCCCGTGCAACAGTCTCTCTTGTGGTACTTACCTACCTACATAGAAATCCCTTGTGTTATTTTCATTCTAGATTTCATTTTCATGTAATATAATGGTTGACACTTCGCCTGTTTCCACTTCATCTTTAGGTTGCTTATAATTAGTTGATTCTAATCTTTTGGTTACACTTGAGGCCTAATATTGTAGAGAGACGTGATTACACCTGCCCAACAAGGCCAACAGATTAGTAGTTGTCATAGGGTTTTTGCTTGCTAAATTGTCCAACTCCTGTCAACGTCTATGCCCCACCCCCCAAAATATTGTGTCGGTCAGCTACGCAACTACAACTACAGGGATGTATCATTCGTACAACGATTGTTGCTTCGTAAACCGATTGTCGCTTGACGTAGGATATAGGGTACTCATGCATAACAATTATAATAATGACAAATGAAAGAGACTAAGTTAATAAAAACTATCTATTTTATTGATATAACTTTGTGTTACAGGGTACAACTTAGAGTATACTTCTACAATACCAAAACTTACAGCTGACTATAATACAACAAAAGTAGGAGGATGGACCTGGGATAAAATGAAACTTGAAAGGAGAGAAATTAGTTCCTTTTAAAGATAAAAATAATAAAATAGGTGAATGGACCTGGAAAAAGATGCGAATGTATGTGGTAAGATGTCAAAATGTATCAAGAAATACTGAAAAAGATTTTAGGAGTATCTAGAGGCGATCGATGGACTTTGAGAGAATGTTGTCATGAAACGAGGAAGTCCACGAGGTACCTAGGGCAAAAAGATCTATAAAGATTGGCACCAGTGTAGAAATATTGAAAAAAATTAACGACAAAAATTAGCAAAGGACTATTAGTGAAGCTAAATCAAAGACCTATGGTTATTTGTACAAGAGGTCAGAAATTGATGGATGAAAAAATGTTTATAGGCTTACTAAGAGCAAGGAAAAGAGTAGAGATCTTACATGTATCAAGAGTGGAAACAATAAATATTGCTAAAAGAAAATTAATATTAAGTAGAGGTAGAAGGGTTTTAGCACAACCTATAATGTTTTAAGAAAGAAAAAATGAGTTAGTTACGGTTAAGTCATAATGTTATTGTCAACAGAATAAGACTTATGAAGTTAAGAAATCTCTAAGGAAAATAAAAGTTGGAAAAATTGAGGTTTGGAATTGTTATAAGAGAGAATTTTGATACGGTTGACTAATTTATTCACTAAATCCTATGGACTAGGAAATGCTCGATGATAAGAAAATAATACTATAGTACATGTATATATATGTAAGCAAGTTAGATGTACATTAGATGTACATCAATTGTGGAATTAAGCTTATAAGACATACCATGAAATTCTGAGACTAATAGAGCAAAGATTATGAAACAAAATAAGAATTTCACAGTATTAATTTGGTTTTATGTGAAGGAGTTCTACTTTGGTAGTCATTTACTTAATAAGAAGGTTAATGAAAATAGATAGAGGAAGTAAGAGGTATCTACATATCTTTTTAGTGACCTAGAAAAGGATAATTAAAGAGTACCTAGAGATGGTTAATGAAAAATATTGAGAAAAGAAGAGGTATCTACATACATGTTTTAGTGACTTAGAAAAGGATAATTATAGAGTACCTATAGATTATGTTATGGATTTTGTAGAAGAAACAAGTATGCAGTAGCTATATTGAGATTACAAAGGACATGTATCGTAGAGTTACAACTATAGTGTAGACCAATGGTGGAGATACCACGCCCATTTGCATCAGGTTGGTTTACCTCAAGGATACCAAACCATTTCCATCTCCGCTAGTTATATCAAGGATCAACATGAAGCCCTTGTTTGTGCTAGTTATGGATGAAATTAGTAGCCCTTGTTGATGATATTGTACTAGTTGATGAGACTAAAGAACGGTTGGATTATAAATAAAAATAGTGTAGAGAAACTTTGGAATATGAATCTTTTAATTTAGTAGGACGAGAACATAGTATATGTACCATTTCCATCACCACTGGTTGTATCAAGGATCAGATGAAGCCCTTACTTGTTTATGCTAGTTATGGATGAAATTAGTAGCCCTTGTTGATGATATTGTAATAGTTGACTAGAGAATGGTCGGATTCTAAATAAAATTGTGGAAAGAAACTTTGGAATCTAAATCTTTTAAATTAGTAGGACGAACAAGAGTATATGAATATAAATTCAACCAAAGGTCAAAAAGAAATGATAGTAATATTCAATGAAGGACAAGTGGTACCTATGAGCGATGGATGGTTGAATGGACAAGTGTTTCGAGGGTGCTTTGTTCTGGCAAAATACCATTGTAGTTGAAAGAAAGTTGTATAAGATTGATCTATGTGTTGGAAAACTAAAGAACATGTCCAGAAAATGAGGGTAGCTGAAATGGGAATTCTGATGAGTGACGGCAGTACATTATAGAATACGACAAGAAATTAGGTATTCGTTGGAAGGTGGAGGGGGCACCATTTGAGGATAAGATGAGAGAGTCATCAGGTGGTTTGGACATGAGCAACATAGACCGTAGATGCACCAGTAAGGATGAGATAAAGATTTATTCAAAGGAGATGCTAAACTAAGAGTAGGCCTAAATGAACTTTGATTGTGTCTGTAACGAGGGATATGGTTTCTCTGCATGCCATAGAAGACATGGCCCTTAACAGAACTCAATAAAAGAAACAGATTCATTGGGATAAAGTCATTCCTCTTGTTGTTGTAAGGTTTTGGTCTACATTGTACCAGTTATACTTTACGGATGCCCCTAAATGTAGTTTTAGAGGTAGACTTTTGAATTTCTTGTACTGCTCTTTTACTTGGATTAAGATTGTGTAGGACCGTGATTGTCTTGTCCTTTAGTCGATTTTTTTGATCCTTTTATTTTATTTTAGCATAATCAGCCTTCTTGATGAATTGCAGAGGGCCGATGCGTCGACTGCATGGAAGGAATACACTACTCCGGAGGGACGAAAGTGAGTTCATGTCCATTTGAAGGGTTATTGTTACTTCTCTTGGCTTCTTTGTGCTTTTGCAGATACTTAGCTATTGTCTTGACGATATTCCACAGGTACTTTTACAACAAGGTCACTAAGCAATCAAAATGGACAATTCCTGATGAAGTCAAGGTATCTTTTTTTGTCTTTATTGACCCAAGTAAATTTCATTTTTTTTATTTCCGTTTTCTATTCATGTCTAATTTTGTCTTACCATTCAGTTTGCTCGGGAACAAGCAGAAAGGGGTGGGATTCAACCTGCAAAAGTAGAAACTATAGCAGCTTCTCTTGTTCCTGCTGCTACCTCTCATCCTTCTTTTGAAGTACCTACTTCCATGGCTTCAACAACAGATTCTGCTCCTGTTACTGCTGTGCCTGTAGCATCAAGCCCGTTTCCAGTGAACATCGTTGTTAGTTCTGTCACCCCACTGAGCATGAAGGCCTCCGTATCGCCATCTATTGCTACTACACCTTCTGCAGGAATCCCTTCTAATTCTTTGTTGGGATCCACAAATATGCTGAGCATCTTGACACCTGCCACTCCATTACCTGCAAGCTCGGTGGTTGTGAATGACATAACAGATACTACAGAAAAGACAACAAAGTATTGATAGCACTAGTTATTCTTGATGCATACATTTTTTTCTCTCTTCATTCTTAGCTACCTAGAAATGTGTGTTAGACAATTTGTTCACCCTTTTTCTAAAAATTCCTTTTTATAGGAGTAACGATGAGAGCATTTCTTTTTCAAAATTTGGAGATGGTCCGGATATTGCTCCTCAAGATCTGGATGTATGGCTACCACTTCATATAACTGCATTTTTTGCAACACGTAGTACTGTACTTGTACTTTATAATGTTGTGATTTCTAACATTGCAGGGAGTCAAAAAGGACAACACATCTGTTGTAAAAAGCAATCTTAGTCCACTGGAGGAGAAACCAATTTTGGAAGAACCAATGATCTATGCTAATAAGACGGTAACTAATTTGTTTTGGTCACTCGGTGTTCTCTCTGATTCTATGCCCTTCCAAGTTGTAACTTTTAATTTAACTCTTTCAGGAAGCAAAGAATGCCTTTAAATGTCTACTAGAATCTTCTAATGTTGAATCTGATTGGACTTGGGAACAGGTAAGCTGATTTTTCTCTTGTTCTATCCTTGCTTTTGAGATTGTATACAGCTGATCTGAGAAGGATACTTCAGGCTATGAGAGTTATAATTAACGACAAGAGATATGGCGCTTTGAAGGCATTAGGGGAGAGGAAGCACGCATTCAGTGAGGTAGATCATGAAACTCTTTCTTGTTAAGTATGAGAGCTTTTTCTAAATAATGATATAGCAGGTCACTGTGTTCTGTACCGCTAGTTGCTGCATTCTGCAGCTGATACTTTTTTGTTGTGTTAGTTATCATCTAACTTTTATTTCAGTACTTGGGAGAGAGGAAAAAGAAGGAACTCGAGGATAGGCGTATAAAGCAGAAGAAAGAACGTGAAGATTTCATGAAAATGTTAGAAGTATGTTTTGCTTTGAGGAAGCCCTTCTTTAATTGTTTACTTGTTTCATTAGTAATAATCCATTTTCTTTTCATGGTTTCTTGCAGGAGTCTCAAGAACTTGCATCATCTACCAAATGGAGGTCTCTACTTCATACTGTGCATGTTAATATTGGTGCAAATCATTTATTGTCTGCTATATAATACGTGTCTCTCTTTTGAGTTCAATTTCAAATCCTCAGATAGTGGGCACTGTTTATTCTAGATACATGGTATCATATTGTCACATATGATTTTTCAGCAAAGCAGTGATCATGTTTGAGGATGACGAAAGATTCAATGCTATTGAACGGATGAGAGACCGTGAGGATCTTTTTGAAGCTTATATGGTGGAACTTCGTAAGAAGGTTTGAGCTCCATTTACTTCTAGGATCTCCTTTTTGTCGTACTTATGTTCATAAGTTTCTTTCTTTGCAAGGTTTTTTGTTTATAAAAGTTTTAACTTTTTACCTTCTTTATTTAAGAATATCTCTCTATTTTGGCCGGATTGTGATGGCTTTTTGTTAATTCTATATTTCTATCTAAACTATTATCTTGTTTTAATGATCATGATAATATTGTGCTGGTATGAAATGCCATAGTGAACTGAGAATTACTTATAGGCCTTTGTTTTAGCGGCATGTATGCAACTTTTGACTAACATTTTGGGATGTTTAAGCAGCGGTGAAATAAGTTCTGCTACTTCCTAGTTGTTAATAATATAAATATCCACCCTCAACCCTAGCAATAAAACTGGATTTTGGTCCAGTGAAGGAATTTTACACTGGTGTTGAACAATTTTGGTATCAGGAACGCCGACATCAAGTTCGAGCTCAAGAAGCTATTGCACTAATAAGCAGGGTCCATCATTTTGGATGTGATCATTAACTGTATGTAGACCTGATTTCTGACTCACCCTACCCCCACTCACTATGAGCAACCAATTCAATGAAATCTGATTGATCCTTAACCCAACTAGGGGTGAGCATCGGTTCGGTTCAAATCGAACCGAATATGTGAAAACCGAAATAACCGTAAACCGTATTTCTCAAAACCGAAAACCGAACCGTTTTTATAAAAACCGAACAAAACCGAACCGAATTAATTCGGTTCGGTTTCATGGACCAATGTGCATGGCCTTCAAGTTTTTAGCAAAATGAGCCTATTTAAATAAATTTTTTTTATAAAAAATATATGACATTATTGTATTTATGAATTGTTATATTACATAGAGTGAAAGATATTAGTATATATAGATTGAGGGTAGATAGAGAGAGTGCTCAAAGAAGCACCGACATAGAATAGGAGAAGAGAGTGCGCTCAGTTAGGGATTAATAAACATTAGTATATGTATATTGTGGGTAGTTTGATAAATTACTAAATCTAAATCGGTTTTCGGTTCGGTTCGGTTTTTCGGATTAAGAACCGAAAACCGAACCGTTATTTTAAATTTTTAAAATTTTAAACCGTAAACCGAACCGATAACCGAAAAACCGAACCGTTTGTCATATTTCGGTTCGGTTCGGTTCGGTTTTCGGTTTTCAACCGTTATATGCTCACCCCTAAACCCAACCAAGGCAATTCAGCTAAAACTGAATAGTTGGTATGCCATAGATGTGTTGGTGCACCTGACCAACATTTACTTTCGGGAAGATACTTCTCTTGTAGGAAGACTGAACCTGTGGTTTGGTTAGATTCTGTCATGATATTCCTGAAGTAGAAGGTCTGAAAAGATTTAGGCAACTTCATATTGCTGAAACTATTGGGCTATTGAATTACTAGGTCTAACCTTGGGACAGTCTCCGATCCAACAGTCAATGATCCATTAAAGGAAAGTCAAATAGGTTTTTCTGTACAGCTTCAAGTTAAAATAATTAAAGAAATAGGAAAGTGAGGGAATGTTGGAACATCTTACAACCAAGGTGTCTCTTACACAGTCACACTCGTAGAAAACCATGCACAGTTCATTTATTTCTTCTCAATAAACAGAAAACCTTGTATAGCTCCTTTTCTTTTCTCTAGTAACTCCCACCACACCCCCAATTGACATATGGGTTTAAGGATTTTTTTGTGTGTGTAAATCTTCCTGTCGTGAATTTTAATTTCTGGATGTAACTTCTTCATTTCATGTTGATATAACATATCTTCAAATATGCAGAAAAAAGCAAAGGCAGCCGAAGAGCATAAGCGGAATGTCATGGAATATAAATCTTTCCTTGAATCATGTGACTTTATCAAGGTTCTTTCGGAACTGGTCCTCAATTTTGTCATATATGCCCTGGTGGCTTGATAGTTCTACACTAAGTACCTATTATATAATATTTATTGATGCCTTCAGGCAAACAGCCAGTGGAGAAAAGTTCAGGATCGATTAGAGGATGATGAAAGATGCTCTCGACTTGATAAATTTGACCGCCTAAAAATTTTCCAGGTACTTTCTCCTTATTTTAATTACTCAAGGAACTTTTACTTATTATTATATGTATGTTTCAGGATTATGTAAATGAGTTGGAGAAAGAAGAGGAAGAGCTTATGAAAATACAGAAGGTGCATTGATTTTCTTTTCTTAATTATCTTATGTAAATCTGCTTGCTCTCAGTTCTCTAATTAAGCTCGGGAATTGTTGGTGAGCAGGAAAGAATGAGAAAAGAAGAGCGGAAAAACAGGGATGAGTTTCGCAAATTGATGGAACAACATGTTGCTGCTGGCATTCTTACAACTAAAACTCACTGGCGTGATTACTATATGGAGGTAAGATTTTGATGCTTGCACAATGTTGTTAAATGACATGCTCACTTGAATATACATCCAGGTTAAGGATTTGCCGTCCTACCTGGCAGTGTCATCAAACACGTCAGGTGCAACACCTAAAGATCTGTTTGAAGATGTGACAGAGGAGTTGGAGAAGCAGGTTATTTTCTTACATTCTTTGTAAATTTGTTGCTTTCCTTACACGTTATATATGCTAGAATTTGATTGGAGGTCGATTTGACTACTTTCAAAGTTTTGGTTAAACAATCCCTTGCAAGTTATTGAATATGAGGCTTGCATATTGTATGTTTTGAGTGTGGAAAATATGGGCAGCGGGCCGAGTCTTTTCCGGTTGAAGATCTAGTTGCTTTGAAGACTTTCGGATCCCGATATTCGATCTAAGTGAAGTCATCCCTTTCCTCTGTCGTTGAATTCGAAGCGATGAGAGAGAAGAAGCTTATATCCCCCGGATCTGTTCGTATATGCAGACAGTTAGCGAAGACTCACTACCACTTTCATCTGTAAGGAAGTCTTTAGCTCACTGGCGTTAACCATAGTCCAATCATACTAGTGTGGTGATTAATCTCTTATGTCTGACTTCATTTCTGGGCTGAGCATACTTTTCCATTGTCTACTACTCTCCATATCAAGGCTATAAGTGTTCAATCTCGTCATGTCGGCATCGTCAACCTGATTTCGGCGCTGCAAAATACCCTGCTTTCTTCTTTTCTTAAGCCCACGATACCCACTTCTGACTTCGTTTATGGGACGAGCATATCTATCCACCTTCGACTACTCTCCATCACCAAGGGTGTTGGCGGTCAATCTCATTATTCAGCATCGTCAACCTAATTTCAGTGCTGCCAATGCCCTTCTAACACTTCTTGACTCACCATGACGATTGCCAACTTTTCTTTTCTTTTCTTCCCTCCTCTCACCAGCATTGTTTCATGTTTGTGGTTAGGAACATCGGACAATGAAGCCTTGAGGACGTTGGAGCTCCGGTGAACTCCAAGCATTTTATTGTGTTTCCAAACATTTGAAGTTAGATTTTCTTCTTGATTTTTTCGACCCTAAACAGGCTTGTTGTTGTAGATGTTGTTCTTGGCTTAATTTATGTTGTTCATGGCTTTGTATCAATGATTGTGCCGAAGCTTTAGAAAAATGTTGATAATAGTCACCTTTCACTTTCTTTTCCGTTAATGTATCATTCACATATATTTATGCAATTTTTTATGTGTTCATGCCTTCATGGATGTATTTGTATTCTGGTTGAACAAACCCTCGTTCATATATAGTGAGGATACAAAGTAAGAAAGTACCTTATGTCGTACAACAAAGCTGATCCTAAATCCCTAGTGAAGAACACGTTTCCACCTCCAAAGTGAATATTAGAAATTGCTTACTTGACAACTCAATCATCAGAGAATGCAAGGAGACAAAAAGAAGTTTTGCAATTTTTTAAATTTTATAATAACGGTCATGACGAGATGAAAGTTTTATAGAACAGTTGAAAAACCATCTGAGATGGCAATGAAAAGGTTTTCTTCATCACATTTTATTAATTTTGCATAGTTAAAGCATAAGATTACATGGTACATATTGTATCTTGTATAGACATTAAACATGTTATGTTTGACTACGATGGCGCACAACTCTTTCTTCTCCTTTGCACAAGGTCATGTATGATGCTTCAGCATCTGTGCTATAAAGTTTGTAAATAGTTTTATTGCATAGTTGAATAACCATCTGAGATGGCAATGAAAAGGTTTTCTTGCACATTTTATTAGTTTTGCATAGCTCAAGCATAAAATTACATGGTACATATTGTATCTTGTAGAGACATTAAACATGTTATGTTTGACTACGATGTCACACAACTCTTTCTTCTCTGCTCAAGTTCATGTATGATGCTTCAGCATCTGTGCTTCAAAGTTTGCAAATATTTTTATTGCATTTTTTGCATGGACTTATTTTACTATTAGATATTATATACTGTTTTGTTTGCTCACTACTCGGTATTTCATATTACTTTTGTTGGCAGTATGGTGACGATAAAACGCGAATCAAAGATGCACTGAAGATCAGAAATGTATTTTGATCTCTGATTCTCTTGTTTCAACTTTTATAACTAAAACAAGTTTATAACTGTAAAGTTGTTGGATAGATTGCTTTGACATCGTCCTCATCATATGAGATCTTCAAGGCCACTACGTCAGAGGATGACAGTTTGGGAGGGATATCTGAAGTAAACCTGAAGGTAGCATGTCATTATTATTTCATATCTTACCTCACATTGCTCTTCTTGAAGGTGTATTTGAGATTAGCCATGTTCGTCGTCCTCGTAGTTATATTTATTAAATGTAAATGCGGTTGCTTATCTGACTCTGTTTTGCCACTTTATATTGTCATTTTTCTTGCAATGTTTTTGTAATCCAATATGCTCTGTGTATTCAAAAGACACCTCTTACATATAAAATAAGTGAGAAAATGACCAAAATTCTCTGCTGAATCTTCCTCTTAAAAGTTAAAACTTCAGGTCTATAACGATCCTTTTCATGAAGTTCCTATGGAGAGAGGTTTCATGATTTTAAAGCACATTCTTCCTCATCATGTATGAAGCACTGACTTGGATACAGGACACAGATGATACAATTTGGGTAATGTACCTTGGGCTATGCTTTGACTGTTTGGTATCCAGAGTTGATGTGGCTATATCAATCACATACATAGTTTCTGCCAAGCATCCTGTTTGACATGGACCGGGTCTCTCTATAGAATGTATCGTATGTCATCATTGTTAATGCATTTCCCGAATCCCAAATCCCCACAAAAGTGCGATAATTAAGCTTTGTTTTATCTCGAATACGTAAGTAATTTTGTTCATAAATACTTTTATAAGACACAACATGGACGCTCCAAAGTACACTAGGACATCTCAAAACCGATGATGTCTGTATCCACTATCCAGTCACGTATTTATGTTCATGCAACATAGTTTAGATCCAATCTTACTAAAGATCGAAGTTCACAAGGAAACAAAGAGGGAACCTAAAAGGCTAAACCTAGGGCCAAGGCGGGTCTTAAGCATGACTTGGCATTATTAAATGATTTCAATACTAATATATATATATATATATATATATATATATATATATATATATAAAATTTTAAAAATAAAGGTGTCTAAACCATGATAAACATAATAGACACTAGACTAAATTTTAGCTGCAAATAAGCATTATTTGTCCTAAAAATGGTATAAATAAGCAATAAAAGCGTTGGATTAAGCAATTGAATCAACTGGTAGCAAACTAAGAAGAGAAGAAGTAACTGCAAAAAATGAACCAAATTTTATGTGCTACCACAGAACTGTTGAAGGCCTAGGCGGGATTAGCAAGGGCCTGGTAGGAGTCTAGTACCTGAAACTGGTTGGGCCGACAAGGACAGTATTTCACCAAAGACTTTGATCTGATTGCACCTGTCTGGTTGCTCATTTGTGAAAACTATGCACAACCAAGTTTCCTGTGACTAAATTGTAGGTTCAAGATGTGGGTAGCCTAGATAATAAACTACAGTCCATTGGGCTTCCAACAAATGTTGATTATGTAGGTCTAGGTTCATAATAACATTACAGTATTTTCTCAAAGAAATGTAAAAACACCACCTACACAAACATTAAACACAGATATCATCTCTTTAACTGTTGCAAACTTTACAAGTGCTTAAGGGCCATTTTGGATTAGTTTAGGAGATAGGTGCTCAAACGTCCATTTGCGGAGACCCTCGTTGGGAGGGTGTCCCCGGGCATTCGAGCTACCAAATGAATGGGGATCATTTGGTTAGGATGGAAACCTAGGGCCAGCCAAACGATTAGCCTTTACGTTTGAGCTCCAAATGGAGCCCAAGTGAAACGTAAATATAATCTAAACTGGCCCTCATCATACTTCCATCTACCGTTCTCAAAGTCTTTGTATATAACAAAGCTAGGTAGCACGTGGATGTTGTTTTCAATACTGCCCAAGGTTCGCGGAATTGGTATCGGATTCTTTTACATGAGTATTGATATCTATGGTATCAACAGTATCGGCGGTTTCAGATTGGAGTATTGGATTTTTTTGGTATTGGAAAGCAAATAATTAGAAAAAATAGAAGAAAAAAATATTTTAGATATTTAGGCATAATTATAAGTATTTTTTACTATTTTCTCTAGTATCATAATAGTTTTGAAATTGAATGAAATAATAGTCACATTTGTTGATTGGTTTACCTCCAGTAAATAAGAATTTTTTTTTTCATTTACATGTTTTTACAACCTTACTATGCTTTTACATCTTTGTCGATTAGTCTTTTTCGTTCAATTTCCGTTGGCGAATTGAGTGGAAAAGAGACCCCTAATGTTGGTATCGGTCAGTACGGTATCGGTCAGTATCGGATCGGGATATGCCAAACCGTAACGCTATTGGCTGTATGGGGGATCAGTATCGGCCGATACTGCAAACCATACTGCCACAGAACTTGTGCATAAGGATTTTCAGATGTCTGGAGATATATAACTACTTGTTCCTCTTCCGTCTAAAGTGTGGCTCATTGTAACATACTAGCCATCTCCCCTATATTTTGAGCATCGAGCAAGACCATTATGTTCCATTGTGAATGAGAGTATCTTCGATCAACAACATGTACTCATAGCAAGCTTCATGTCATTTTTGAACACAGCGATTAGCAAGCAGTAAATGTAGGTTATTCCATTAAATAAAGGTGATTGGCTGGTTTGTTGACTGAATATGTACGTACGTTCGTTTTTTAAGTCTCTTGTTGGCTTCCACTCTGCAATAGGTAGTTCTTTCTTCTTTAGGCTGCCTCACACACTGCCTCAGTTAGTCTTGTTGTAGACCTATCCTTTTCCGGTGGCCCGATCTGCACATATAGGAAGCGGGGATACTTCCCCACCATCTATTTAGTATCTAAAATGCAGTACACCTTATCTTATTTGAACAACTTATTCTTATTTTAGTCACTGTTATGTTGTTTTCTTTTATGCATTACAAATATTACTCCCAACCCCTTCAAACCCAACAAACAATCAAACCCTATCCCACCCGACCCCTCCAAGCCAAAGTAGAAAAAATAGTTCCTGGCTCCTCCCGTGTCTGTCATAAGTTTCTATGATGTTTGTATATTCTCTCTAAGAATGCTTAAACTGTCCATCTGGTTTCATCATCATTGCAGCTCATTTTTGATGAATTACGAGAAAAACTGAAGGACAAGGAAGAAAAAGAAGCTAAAAGATGTCAACGTCTCGCAGACAGGTTCTCGAATATGCTTTACTCGGTTAAGGTATTGTAGCATGGTCTTGAAAGCAATAAATGGGCAAATCAACGTTACGTTTTGTGCATGCTGTGGTATTTTTCTCGCTATGGAGGGGAACGGAATTACCCAAATTGGTTACTTCTTGTAGGAAATATCTGCATCTTCAACTTGGGAGGAATGCAAGTCACTGTTCGAAGATTGCCATTATAGGTATTGTAGTGATAACTCAATATAATAAGGTATTGCAGTTGTTAGAGTCCTTGTTTTTTATACCTGCTGATTTCTTGTGTTTTAGTTGGATCAGTGGAGAGGAATTTATGAGGGAAACTTTCGAGAAATATGTTGCACACATGCAAGAAAAGTCGATTGAGAAGGAGCGGAAGAGAGATGAAGGAAAGGTAATCAATTAAACATTTATCCCTTTGGATTTTGTAAAATCTTGGTATTGTTTAACGACCTTGTTAGAAGCTCTGACTTGTTTTCTTGTTCCCTCTTTTAAGTAGAAATCCATGCTCCAAAGTGGGTTCTTGTCATTGTAAACATGTTCTGCAAGTATTAATTTATCTCGTGTTGCCCTACATCTACATGTATGTTATCAATATTGAATTCCATTGCAGTAGCTCTTATGGTTAGAAGTCTTATCAGATATATATGTGAATTCATTACCATCTATTCAACTGATATATCTTTTTGAGACTTAGCAAGTTGTTTTGATCTTTCTGATTATGAGAGCCTAGTATATATGAGAAAGGAATATAGGCTAAGGTCTTGGTTTATACTTTATACTCACTCAGTGGGCCTCCTTATGGTTATTCCACATTGTTAATCACTATCTTGCAGGGATACTTCTTGGGAGGACCGTATCCATGTGCTCGTATCACGTATTGGACATGATACTTCCTTGGTACACCTATTATATATGTCTCACCCATGTTTAGGCTGTAAAGGGTTGAGAAAAACATAGTTGAAGGTGATTTTGGCATGTTCGTGATCGTGCCAAATGTGCCGAATATAATTGAGATACGAGAAAGTACCATTTTTTTGTAGTGAGTTTTTTCTAGAACTTTTGGAAACCCAATTCGTATCAAACACATGCTTAAGTAATAGATGTTATTAAGATCGAATGTATTAAATGTGTAAATATGTTTTCATGCATATATGTAACCGTATCTATGCTGTAATAGTATCCTTTTTTTTCCCCTGAAAAGGCTGTATTCCGAATCCATATCGTGTTTATACCAAATCTGTGTCCGTGTCCATGCAACCAAGGTTGATCATGATTTTCATGTTCTGAAATATTGTGTTGTGTCCAGATCCCTCCCTTTCTGTGCCATTCAACCAAGGTTAATCATGATTTCCATGTTCTGAAATTTGAGCAGATACTCATGCAATTTGCAGATTTCTAACATACGGACCAAGTTGATCCCCATTTTAACCCTTCTGTTTTTTTAACAATAGAGCAAATAAGACCAGTTCATCAACAGGTTAGATTTATGCAAACAACATGGTTGTTAAACCACACATTTTAAACAGAGGCCATAATTCATAATGAAAGGTTCAAAATCATCCAAAGGGATAGCCCACTGATTTTATATGAGCCGAGACCTTACCTCTTTTATGTAAGGTGTCAACTATATGTTCTCATTTACAATATTGTCATTTTGTGTGTGAGCGTGCATATATATATATATATATATATATATATATATATATATATATATATATATATATATATATAACAACAACATTTTATAGTGGTAAGAACCATGTTACCACTTTAAATTGTAACAATGTATAGTTGAAACAACAATAACAACCACAACATTGTATATATATAGATTGGTGCCACCTCTTACTTTCCTCGGTTACGCTCATTTCTTGTATTGTGTATGTCTGTGTATGTGTATAATCATTTTAAACAGAGGCCATAATTCATAATGAAAGGTTCAAAATCATCCAAAGGGATAGCCCACTGATTTTATATGAGCCGAGACCTTACCTCTTTTATGTAAGGTGTCAACTATATGTTCTCATTTACAATATTGTCATTTTGTGTGTGAGCGTGCATATATATATATATATATATATATATATATATATATATAACAAAAAAAAAAAAAAAAAAAAAAAAAATATATATATATATATATATAACAACAACATTTTATAGTGGTAAGAACCATGTTACCACTTTAAATTGTAACAATGTATAGTTGAAACAACAATAACAACCACAACATTGTATATATATAGATTGGTGCCACCTCTTACTTTCCTCGGTTACGCTCATTTCTTGTATTGTGTATGTCTGTGTATGTGTATAATCATTTTCATGTGCTTTACACTTTGCCTCTTAGTCGAGGTTTTAAATATCAGTCGAAGCTCATATGTTTTGGCCGTTTTGGATTAGGATTGGAATTTAGATCCAAAACTAGGCCGAAGTATCGATTTGGAGTGATACATTAAAGTACAACAAAGTCTTCATCTACAATTTTGTGTTCGGCAGACCGATACGTGAAAGTATCAGACAATAGAAATGGATATTGGTCTGTGTTGGTCGAAATTAGTTGATACCATGTTACTATTGCCAACCCAAAATTTCAAAATTAGTATATTGAGAAGATAAATGAAGGAAGAGTTGAGGAGCATAC
Source organism: Iris pallida (assembly GCA_029216955.1). NCBI lineage: Eukaryota > Viridiplantae > Streptophyta > Magnoliopsida > Asparagales > Iridaceae > Iris > Iris pallida. The sequence goes on along the minus strand of JANAVB010004201.1, from coordinate 102,456 downwards.
CCAGAGTGGACTTGATGTTGGAGGTGTCAGGAGTGAGACGTGGTCTTATTATTGCGGCTGTCTTAGAAGGGAAGTGGGAAGAGGGCAGGGGCGGATCCAGAAATATAAACTAGAGTGGGCTAGACTGGCTTAGGTTGGGCTAGGCGTGGACTAACTCCTAAAAAAAGAACTATATGGAAAGAAAAAAGGAGAACAAAAATTTGGGGTGGACTGGAGCCCACCCCAGGCTACTACTGGATCAGCTCCTGGAAGAGGGGAACAATCTGGTTTTTGCATATTTCTCCATGTCTGTACTTGTGATTTGTATTTGCCCCATAACTAGTGTCTACAGAAAAGCTTAATTTTCTAAATGATTCAGGCTTAAAAGCTGGAAATCCTTCGCATTGGATGAGATACCTTTGCATCTGTTTTACTAGCGAAATTCATCTTTTCTCGTTGGATTTTTTTTTTGTTTTTTGTGTAGTTTTATCATGATTCATTAATGTAGTCGAGCATGTTGCCTGAATGTAACATTGGTATCTTAAAATCTGTGTTTTCCATGTCGTGTAGATGCAGGTAAAGAAAGAGAAGGGTAGATCTGATAAAGAGAAGGATAAAAATGTGAAAGGTAGAGGCCAGGAAAAGGAAAAGGGTAAGCGGCAACCTGGAAAGGGCGAAATGGACCATGAGAATGGGATTGATAGCAGCAGCTTAGACGACAGAAGGGGCAAAGACAAAGATAGAAGACGTAAGAAGCATGATCTTGATGCACAAGATGATGAGAACGCTTGGAAAGACAAGAAAGAGAAGTCTAAGAAGTCTCGCAGACATAGTGGCGACCATGATCATGATGCACAAGATGATGAGAGTGCTGGGAAAGACGAGAAAGAGAAGTCTAAGAAGTCCCGCAGACAGGACAGCGACCACGATCATGATGCACGAGATGATCAGAACGCTTGGAAAGACGAAAAAGAGAATAAGAAATCCCGCAGACACAGCAGCGACCGTAAGAGATCTCGTAAGGTGTAGAAAAGCACTCATTTCTGTTGACAGAGAAAGGGATCGCTCAGTTCAACTCTTGAATGTGTCGCAATCTACTTGTTCAGACCTTGTTATCTGGTGTAGCATGCATACACAACCTGAATCAGACAGTGAAAAGCGGCGTAGAAAGACTGAAGAAAAAGATGGTGATGGATCCCAAAGATAATTATTCTTACGAGGAGCTCGAGGATGGGAAGCTTGGAGGCCATAGGGAAGTCTAGTGATTCCCTACATTTGCTATTTTTTGCTATTTTTTCTCATAAAGTTTTTTTATTCTATAGGTAAAAAACTTTAATACCTTCCGGCTAAATCTTGTACCAATATATTATAGCATTTACAGTTTTTTTTTTCCGGCTACCAAACATCATCCATAACCGTATGTTGTGCAATTATAGAAGTGAGCAATTGATAACAGCGACCTTACATCTTTATTTATGTTTCGGAAGCCATATCAATTTTGAATTTATAAATTGCATTCTCTCTCTTTCCTTGAATATTGTTCTTTCAAGGACCCTTAGGGATGTTAGCTTAACACTTTTTTTTATTGCCAAAAGTTACTTTTATTTGGGGCCAAGTGCTGCACCAGACTCTTGTTAGTGAAAGATAACGGCTTCCGAAATGGTGCCAGTAGAGTTGGTATTGCTTTTGTTGGTTAATATTTTCGAAAATGAACAGCTTCACACTTTTTTTTTATTGCCAAAAGTTACTTTTATTTGGGGCCAAGTGCTGCACCAGACTCTTGTTAGTGAAAGATAACGGCTTCCGAAATGGTGCCAGTAGAGTTGGTATTGCTTTTGTTGGTTAATATTTTCGAAAATGAACCACGTGCGGAACCGCGCTGACCTGACGTGGTGCTTCTCTTGGCTCCACTCATGCTAGCACCAGATCTCACCCCCATCCGCTGAAAAAAAAGTTTCTCGCAACAGATGCACAAAGGTTTCATATAATCCTCCCAAATTGCGTGGTTTAATTTGGTTCAAGACATTTACCACAAGGGCAACGAAGAACAGAAGGTTGAGGTTTCGCTTTCCAAAACCATAGAAAAGTCTAGAACGTTGAACCGTACAAAAGTCCAGAATGTTGAGGTATCGCTTTGGAAGGCCCTAATTTGGAAATTTGGATTTTGTAACGCACTCCTTGTTCTAACTTAAGCTCTGTGTTACTTCACTTCTTCATAAATTCACAACCTCTAAGGACTTTTATTTATTCTATTTTTTTAATCCTAAATGTAATATGTTGTTGATAAATTATAATAGGATACTATGGAAGTGCTAAATATAATTGACAATCAAGATATAACATGAAAATTTTATAACAACATATTACAACTAAATGTATTATTTCAATGTCAAAAAGTAACAAAATGTGCTAAATATAGCAAAATAACGTCAAAAAAAAAACCTATTACGTAACAATACATTATTAAGTGCTCAAGGCATCTGGTATAGGAATGATATGTTTTGGGCTCGAATCAAATGGAACTTGTTTGTTACTTTCTTTTTTTTCTTTTCTTCCTAATGCACTTAAATACCGTCAACTATCTTGTTTGCTTTTGTTGCTTATTTCCCAAGAAACTCAATTTTATATTTAAATATTTAATTTGTTCTTCCATACAATAAATTATACTATATCCATTTCCATATTTGAATTTAGCCTATATTATATTTTAATCTAATTTATATGATGTGAAATATATTATATATATTGGTCTTAATTGCAACTATATAAAACTTTTCTCATATTGTAATTTGTTGCCTTAAACTATTAAAATTAACAAATTGTTATCTCAAACTGTTATAATTAGCAAATGAATACCATAATTTTCATAACTTTGAAACTGGTTATCCTTAAACCCTTAATTGTTATAAAAATGAAAGAGAAAGAAAATAGAAGGGGGGGCTTCTCTTATTAAGAATATATATAGAGGAAACATATAAAGGTTGTCATAGATAGAGAAAAGAGCATTCATTATTTGGATTTATCCACAAATAGAACTGGGGCCCAAAATACCATTTCTCTGCTTCCCTCACCTTTCCTCTCTAGATTACCCTACCTAGTCATGTGTACACTATCTATATTCCATTTGCATGAGAGTCTAATTTTCTCCAAATTACCACTCATGTATTACCTTCTCTCTAGTTCATCATTAAGGATATTTAATTCTTGTAATTTCTTGTATCAACAATCGACCCATATTATTTCTAGGAAGGGTTTACCAAGCTCATTCAAATTCTCAAAATTTTTTCCCTTCAATTAAAACTACAAGCAAATAAAATGACAACACGAATAATCTATATAGCATTCAAAAGTAACAACTTTCTAGTTTACCGCTACTTCTTGTACGCTCTTGGATTAGTTTCCTTTACCCAAGACAACCCTAGCTAATCCAAGTATCTGAAATTACTACTTCTCATTAACTGTCAAGATCTTCCAAGCCTCAAGCTCAAGTAAGCAACAATCTCAGTCAACCATTATCTCTCAAGACAACATATCTAGAATCCTTAGAACTTATACTAATAAATCTTGAAACCACCTAGTATACCCTAGTTTATTATTCTCGATATAATTTTTCAACTTCAATAATTTCTCACTGAAAGTTCACACGTTTCCGTATTCTTATGACTCTTGTCTTATATCATCATAGCTTTTAATTATCCAAAAGGTTGTACCATAACCACAAGTTAATACAATGTTACCCTGCTGTAACACCAGTTTTATGGAATTTCCAATTTATATATTTTTTTTATTTCAAAATATCATGTTTGAAAAATGACTTCTCTTGGAATATTTTTATAGAATTATATAAATAATGTCTTGTTAATATTTTAGAGTTTCAAAAATAAAATTGTTATTTAGAATTTGAATTTCTTTTATAAATAATGTTAATTATACACACACACACACACACACACACACACACACACACACACACACACACTTATATGTAATACCTTTTGGGTTGGACTCATTACCTAGCTACACACATACCCTTTACCCAAACAACTACCCACTACCCCCACTCTTCCCTCCAATTAGGGAGCACTAGAGCATTTCCTTCTTTTTCTTATTTGTGAACATGTTACTTCACAACACCTAGTAACTATTTTTCCTCTTTATCCTTCCTTACTCTCCATCTTCTCCATTCTTTCTTCACATAATCCACCGACCACTTCGTTGCATTAATTCTCGATCCAGCAATTTAGAACTATTTTTCGTAAGGTTCTCTTCCTATTCCTTGAGTTTTACTTGAAATTACTATATTTTGATCATTCAAACAATTTGTCAAAGTTGGACAAAAACTACGAAAAACTGTGAGTGAAATTTTTCTCTGTCTGGAATATTCTTTTGTCCACTTTGGATCCAGATTTCCACTCTCTCAGTTGATATTTGGTAGATCCATCACTTTGGGTTCAAACTTGGTAAGTTTATCAACTTTGGATGTGCGTTGTTTTCTTTGTATATCATATTCTTATAAGTTAGTGCCATGTATGTATTCTTGGTTAAGTTTTGAATCATTCCATATAGGTCTCATGACTTAAGTAATTATTTTGGGTTATGTAAATTGAGGGCAAAGTGAGCTCCATGAACAACATTTCAGCATTTAAGTCTGAAACTATTCTTGGAGGTCACTTTGAGCCCAATTTCGCGAAAATTAAACCGTTGGATTTCAGTGTAGTTTTTTCATAGTAACCTCTAGTTAAATCTATATTAGATCCTGGAATTAGAGCCACTAATAACATTGTTTGTTGACTCAAATGTTGCTTCCAAAACTGAAGACATTAAAAATTTCTGCACTCAAATTATTTCCAAGTCTGAAATAAGTTTTTCTTGCAACTTTGTGCTTCGATTCTGGAAAATCCAACCGTTGGATTGGTTTGAAATTTTCTTCTACTGTTAGACAAAACTTTATTCTTCTGGATACCTAAATTGTAACCGTTCATCATTATTTATGACCACTCGTTCACTATCCTAAAGTCAGGATAAAGTAAACTTTTGAAAACTTCTCTTTGGGTAAATTATGAACTAGAAATTATAGGAAGTTGTACCCTCTACCCATACCAACTTGACTTAGTGTTATATAGGTTAGATAGCATGATTGTATAGGTTCATTTTCATAGATTAATTATGTGTATTCATAATATAGGTCTTGGACACCGATACGGACTTGATTATTATTTTTGACTCAGGACCATAGACGAGTACATTCTTTGTTAGTTTTCAGTATTGATAGTTTCTATAATGCATGCTAGTGATGTTTTACTTGTTTTTGACACGATTTATTACACGGATTAGTATCATATGGATTTTCAGTCATGAGATATTGTACCCATGTTATTATATAGACTTTGTTCATTGTGCTCATATTAGACCATGTATTGTGAGTCATGTGTCAATATGTCATGACATGAATTCATTGAATTAGTCGGAAGGAAAAGTGCTAGTTTGATATGTGAATATACCCTGTTAGACCTTGTGCATGGTCAATCATACACTTCACGTATGATTGTGCCATTACCTTATTTAGACCTTGTGGTAGTTTTCCAAAGTCGTTCACATATTGTAGTTAGTACTTCAAATCAATTAAAATGTTTTAATTCTACTTTGTTCCTCTTTACATTGTACATACTACTCATCCTGCCATGATTTTAGTTCCATGTTAGTTATCATGTATTATATTCACTATGTTCACGTTTATAGTCTATACCATTATGGGAACTGCTTTCATTGATTGTACTTTGCTCCAATCCTGACTGGATAATCACATTTTTAGGAGAAGTTGTGCTCACGTTCTTAGATTTCAGATGGATGCTATAAATGATAAATACTCTTACACTTTGGACCAAGAGGTGATCATGTATTTAGATATTATTATTTAATATTCATGTCTACCTTTAGTATGTTGTGATTGAGTACATTTTAGTAGTTGTTGGACTAATATTGGTATGTGGAGGTCTAGAAAGCGTTCTACCGTCGATACTGCAGCGTAGACTGGACATACCCACGACTCATGCCCAAATTGACACCTGCAACTGTTGAAACTTTCTCAAATTTAATTTATAGTAGTTATTCTCGAAAATGTAATAGGATCATTGTCGATTATTATGAATCACATGAAGTAACTATAAATTTTGAATAATAAATAATCTACAATCTTACTTAACTTATCATTTCTACTGTGATGTCCATAATCTTATTTACTACAAAATAATCAACACTTCTTTACTAATCAACAATATAGACTACATAGTCACACAGTTATCACTTATAAAATACTTTGAGGTGATAGGAACCCTAAATTTTTTTACAAGGCTATGCTATCTCGAATCAAGGTCTTACCCCTCAAGCTTCCAAAGAATATCAAAAAGGACAACACACTAATAATCTAACTTGCATCCGCTAAATTTTCAATCCTCATTTCATGACTCATTTTACCCAACTAACTGATCATATGGTTTACTAATCACCATTATGCTCAAGTAGGTCAAACTGGTCTAACTAGTCACTAGGAAATTTATTCATCAATATCCATAGTCTATTATGCTGTTATGTAGGTTAGTAAGTTCTCAACTAGGAAATTTATTCATCAATATCCATAGTCTATTATCCTATTATGTAGGTTAGTAAGTTCTCAAAATTGATTCTAACCCCAAAATCTTCTTCCACGAATCTAGTTAATGTGTCTGTCATAATTCATATGCTAGGTCCATGGGAATATCATAAGCACAATCCAAGTTCTAAGCCTAGGAGATACATCGAGTCTACCAATCTCATCCTTACCTACTACTATTTAGCTTCTACTCACCACAACATTACCTTAAGGTCATTTTACTCAAAGTGTACTTCCTCAAGTTCTAACTACTCCCTAATACCTTCCATAACTCGCAGCCTATATGGGCAGTCAAGTTAATCTAATATTAGGTCATATATCATCTAAGAATTCATCTAGTACACAAACATCCTAATTACATAAGCATTGTAACTACTCATTCTTACCTATGGATTTATCTAACCCAACCACGATTAACAGTAAGGTAAAGAAGGGCATAAAGTCGCTTGGACAACTCACACCAATCTCGAATAAGTATGGTCAAGTAAAGCACGAAAGTAATAACAAAATTTTCCAATGACGATATGAAGCCAATCGAGATGCATATAACGTAGTCTAGGAATATGAGAACCATATACCTATGTAATAATATCAATTGAAGTTATTGTCTTGCCAGTGTGCATCTGGCTACAGATAAATTCTTTGTTACATAATTCGAATGAATGGCTACATTTCACAACTGTCTCACCAAATAATATAGGTTCTCGAACTTGCTCTCTGTCAAATCCATGAGATATTTTCCAAAAAATATCAAAAAAACAAGAAGAGTCAAGCGAGAGAACAATATGAGAATGTTTAGTCAAGGCACATGAAAAGGATTGTACGAAAATAATCAAGATGGAATGATCCTTGAGAACACTACAATCCTAATTATGTATGTATCCTCAAATTATTTAATCCTCAATTAGTCGCAGGCTCGCAGTAGTACTACTAGCCTATGTACTATCACGACTTCGTACTCTTTGCGAAGACTCGACCTGTATAGGCTACCATAAAAATTATGTTACGCCTGAGTCCTAAAATACGAAGGACTAGAATATGTGACAATGGCCAACTACACATCGAGTACACTCCAGTCCAACTTGGATACGTATACTCTATCCAGAACCAAATCAAAGTATCCATAAATCCATACAAGTACATCCAAAACTCTATCTATAAGACTACGTTTTATATAATAGGAATAATTGTAGAAAAATCAACTAACAATAACTGATAACCTACAATACTAATCCTAATGAATCTCATGCCAATAGCTTAGCAATAACCTAGAAGAAAATTATGCCCTCAAAGGTGTAATGCCCCGCTCTGCATCGGTGTATTACGATGAGTCGTTGACTCGAAGAGTTGCGTTGACCCGATGAGGTATCGATGCGAATCGATGCAAGTGTTACGTTGGCCAAAGGTAAGCTTTGAGTCGGTTGGAATCTATGAATCGAATCGATGCAAAGAGTAAGTCCCGTTTGAGTAAGTGCTGATTCTAGTTGATCTGGTGTGCAGGCTATGCTTTTACGCTGGACGATAAGAGGTCAGCATTTTGCCTTATGCAATAAAGTGTCCGCGAAACCAAATTGTGGCCTTGCAACGGATTGTGGCTTGGGCGCGATAGGCCAAATCAACCGAGTAGCTCAAAGGAATGGCTAAGTCCGGGAGTTTGCTATGCGATCGAGTTATGGAAGCGAGACGCTTCAATCGGCGAGACGGCAAGGCGTATCGACTTAAGGTGGGCGGGTTCTTGACTCTTTCTCTCCCTATTCCTTCACGTCTAATAAAATATATGTTATGGTATGCGTAAGATGTAATCGAGTAAGCGAGCATGGCTCGGCGACGAAAGGTCTAAGTATGTGTCGAACACTAAGATAGATTGAACAATCGAACAATTGAAGCGACGTGCATCGAGTGCACGAGTCGCAGTAGGGCAATGATGGTAGAACATTGAAAGACAACATCGAGATGTGCATCATATGCACGGCTCCGAAAACATTGAACTATAGGCGTAGAACATTGATTATGGTGCTGAGCGTGCCTTGTGCACTTAAGCTACGAAATGACTGAGTAAATACGGAGGTAGGCTATACGAATAACATTATGAACGAGACACGTGATTATGAGTACGAGACGATTAAGCCGTTGGGCGTCGTGCATCAATATGGATGTGTTGGGGCATAACGCCGACGGAGCTCCCCATATGTTTATGGTATGTTTATGGCACGGGAAACCGTTTATGGCACGGGAAACCATTTATGTGCGAGACTATGTTTATGGAATACGATATCGGTTGATATGCTATGGATTGTATGATATGGTACGTATTGCATGGTCAATGGACTCGGATGGCCCGTGCACGGGTGCGGCTTCCCTCGAACGGTTACGCCGGGGCGCCGGGACCGTTCGGCCTAGGAGGGAATTATGTGTGGTATTTATGGTGCACAATATTCGGACGGATTGCGACCATCCAGTGCTGTGATAAGCTATGATATCCGTAAGTTTGGGATCCTTCGGATACTGGGCTAGCAACCCGTATCGAAGCGATTGTAGGCTTACACATATGAGATGCCAAGTCCATTACGGTGCGAAACACCGTGACCTTCATATAGATAGGGTCGGTGGGCTGAGATGAGAGCTGGGTGCAGGCGCAGGGCCTGCCACCCATTATGCATATGTTTACGTTTATGATTGGTCGGTTGTACGAACCGTATGTTTGCTTATGTTAAGTTCTAACCACTGCAGGCTAAGGAAATAGGACGAGGATGAGCACGAACACTATGTTTATGTTTCAGATTATGTCTAACTATATCTGCTGCAGGAATACGGTGTGTGATACAGATATGATATGTTGCTATACGATCGAATGTTGCCATGAAACTGATCCTAAGGCTAAATAGAAAGATCACAATTTAAGATGCATGTTCACTAAATGAATAAGTGTTTGATTTGGGTGCGAGCGGGTCTTGATCAGTGCGAAGCGAGGACGAAAGCACTAATCCCCCACTAGTTTATGTGCAGGCTCAGGTTATAATCGACTCGGGGCGGAGCTTGGCTTAGACGTGTCGAGGCATGGAGTCCTTGGCGTTCAAGAGGAGCTTCCGCATATGCGTTCGGACTTGCGACATGGAGATGTTCGGCCGAAGACTACTTGGTGGCTATAAAGAGGCATAATGTATGGGACAATGTAATCCTTTGTGAGCTAGAGAGATCATGAGCGTTGTAGCCAATCGGCATTTTATGTTGGGCTATTCCGAGCCTTTGTAACCTTCAGTTCAATATGAATAAAAGAGATTCTTGTGTTATACTTTGTTTCCTTCCGCTGCTTATGTTATCAAATTGAGATAGTTCTATGCGAACCTGTTATCTTGCCTTGCACGAGCGCAACTCCAGGCTCGTGCGGCATCACGCCCCAGCGAGGACGATGATTCGGGTGAAATCTTACGAGGACGAGCGATTTTCCGGGTCGGAGCGTGACAAGTTGGTATCAGAGCGGTTCCATCCTTTAGACCGTGTATGAATCTCTTTGACCCTCAGTTGCTTCGTTATCGAATTCAGTTGACTCTAAGTTGTTTTCGCAACCGCATGGCTCATGGATCTGCTCGACGCTACATTGGATGTTCCATACAATAAGTCTATATTAAGTGCGTACGTCTGCCACAAGTATGTCGTGACTATCACGCTATCTCCGGGTGCCATCGGAGAGTGTTGGTTGCACGAAGTGCAACGAGTTATGGGATGTTGGTTGCACGAAGTGCAACGAGTTATGGAATACTGGTCGCACGAAGTGCAACGAATATGGTGATGTTGGTTGCATGAAGTGCAACGATATGTGTGGTCGGTCGCACGAAGTGCGAGAGTTATGTGTTGTTGGTTGCACGAAGTGCAACGGGTCGATATGTGAGGCGATGCGTGTTATGTGGCTATGAGAATGGTTATGTGTCGTTGGTTGCACGGAGTGCAGCAAGTCACGAATCGTTCGTTGCATCGGTGCAACGAGTCGATATGGTATGATGCGTGTTGTATGGCTATGCGAATGGATAGCGATATGTTGCACGAGTTGCAACGAGTGATATTGGAGTCGAGTCGGTCTCTAAGTCGAGTTGGAGTAGGCGAACGTTTATGTTGGCCGTATGTCGCGTTGAGCTGCGAGTAAGCGAATGTTGTGGGCGTGATCGATATGATCGCCATGGTACGGCTAGATCGAATGTATGTCAACTTAAGTGAACGACGGTGTATGTTGGTTCAGTTGTTGTGCCAACTTGAGTAAGCAAACGCTAGAGCTGGGATCGAAAGGATCGCCATACGGGATAGTTGATCGAAAGATAGGTGTCGGACCTATGCGGAGTGTTATGTCGAGTAATGACTTGATTTCGAGTGGTATATGCAATACCAATTATGCGAGTAAGTGTAGCGAAGTATTGTGTCGATAACGATAGGCTCGATTCTGAGTGGTATATGGAATACCACTTGGCGATATCTATGTTAAGCCGGTTGGCGACTTGCGATAGGTTACGTCGAGACGATTATGTTGTTACGATATGTTTGTCCTCAACGGACGGAGTAGTACCGAGACTCGAATGGGAGTGACTCGATAGGAGTCGATACGAGTATGCTTCGATGAATTAAGTTGAATGAGTATGTGCGAAGCCGGTACCCAAGGATGATACATTGGGTGAGAGTCGTTAAGTATAAGTTGAACGATAAGGCCGAGCATATACGAATGAATGTTACGTTGAGAAAATAGTCGACCCGGTCGAACTTATGTTGAGTTAGTACGGAGACTTCTTTGGAACGAATTGAGTAGGTACGAAAAAATCGTACGAACGAATTTGGGTTTGCCCGATGAGTCGGTAGCACAATTTGAAAGTACGAGTTAGGGATATGAGAATGGATATGTGAATGGGAAATGGTGTCGCGATTATGGTAGTGAGTTATAACGGAATAAATCTTGATAAGTGCGAGACTTGATTCGTATTCGAGTTCGAATAATGGCAATGATTGTAACGGGTTTGAGCTTATGAGAAAGGAAGATGTTCAAGTTATGCATATCGACGACGGGATTGAGGCATATCAAAGACGATATGCAATAACTCGGGGATACTCTGATCGAATGAACGAAAATTATGTTGAGCATTGTTGTTGGATGAATAAGATGCAAGTTAAGTTGATGGCAGTTTGGATGATAACGGTAGGAACGCTTCGGAGAATTTGAGAGTCGATGGATATTGCTTGGATGAAAATAAAAGTGTCGGGAATGCTTCGCGGATCACCACTATGTTGACATTCTTGTCTTGAGCGAGCGCAACACCAGCCTCGCACATGCGTCACGTCAAATTAGAACGATCATTCCACGTGAGCGCTGGTATGGTGATTCATCCAGCGGGGATGATCGAACTTGCAAGGTGTGGCAAATTTGATATGGACTTGTGGTTTGATGCGAAAGTCGTTCGAGGATGGTTTTGATGAGTATGGAATATGTCGGACTATGATCACGAATAGGTAAACTCAGATTTGAGGCGAAGAGATGTCATACGACTAGTAAAGATGGTCGACGATAATGCATGAGTGATTCGAGTAGCAACGGCGCATCAGTTGCACGGGGGTAGATAAATTATGGATCGGTATGTTGGATTGGGTAAAGTCGCATAGGAATTATCGGAAATTGATTTGGCTCCGTGATAGGATATAGCATGGTTCGTTTTAACTGTCCCTCGTTGACGATCTTCAATTATCGAGCGTAGTTTTGGGGCAGATGACCCTAGAAGACTTGACCGCCAAATCAAAAGAATGTTGAAGTCCCGTAGGATGACCCTAAAGAAGTCGCGTAAGGAATTTTATCGAGGATAAGGAATGATCGAGTATATGTTGAGGAACGTGCTTAGCATAGCGATGCGGTAGGGCAATTGCAAGAATTCTGCAATGCGCAAGAGCGACGGATAGTAGAACGACCCTAAGAGTATGTCATAGATCGGTTGAGTAACGGTTAGGCTATGTATGTGTTGAGCGCACGATCTATGTTACGAAACAAACTAGTCAGGATCGATTCGAGAATTGAGTAAAAGATTCGTACTCGGTCGAGTATCGGAGATAGGTGTATCGTAAGAGACCTTGGGTCGGAAAGATTGTTGCCTTTGGGCATCGTAGACTCAAGTTGACCTCTTGTGTCGGGGGAGATTTAGCATAATGTCTGGATAAGTTACCTAGCGGGGGTAGCCCCAGACGTAACGTATGGATAGTTGCGTGCGAGACTTAGTATGGATTGTAGGCAAAGGAATTTGTGACATGTGGACTTAGTCCATGTCGTTGAGGCCAAGTGTTATGAATGATCGGATAAAAGACTATGAGTTATGTGAGAGATAGACAACGGTTGGGCGAATAGGCATTGCGGAGAATTATTGTGATCGGATGCACAATAACTCGATGCAATACAAGTGTAGGTGGCCGGCGAGAAGCTTATGAGATCGAACTAATAGTTTCGAATAAAGTTATGTACAAGATGTTGGAAGAGGATCGCATGTTACGGGATGATGCATACGAAGAGTATTTTGGGAATAGGCGCTAAGATATGACTAAGTCGAGTACGGACCGATGGATGCTTGAGGATTTAAGTTGAGTTTGTTAGTTGTCCCGATATCCTACAACTAAGCTTGGCTGAAATACATATATTGGTGGGACGCCTAAAATATGTGTATGATCCAGACTGAGTTGTATGATTCAACGATAGTAACACGTGATCGTGAAGCGATCTATGCGAGGCACTTGGATTAAGTGTTGGTTTCAGTTCGAGGACGAACCTGATTTTGAGTGGTATATTATGTAATGCCCCGCTCCGCATCGGTACATTACGATGAGTCGTTGACTCGAAGAGTTGTGTTGACCCGATGAGGTATCGATGCGAATCGATGCAAGTGTTACGTTGGCCAAAGGTAAGCTTTGAGTCGGTTGGAATCTATGAATCGAATCGATGCAAAGAGTAAGTCCCGTTTGAGTAAGTGCTGATTCTAGTTGATCTGGTGTGCAGGCTATGCTTTTACGCTGGACGATAAGAGGTCGACATTTTGCCTTATGCAATAAAGTGTCCGCGAAACCAAATTGCGGCCTTGCAACGGATTGTGGCTTGGGCGCGATAGGCCAAATCAACCGAGTAGCTCAAAGGAATGGCTAAGTCCGGGAGTTAGCTATGCGATCGAGTTATGGAAGCGAGACGCTTCAATCGGCGAGACGGCAAGGCGTATCGACTTAAGGTGGACGGGTTCTTGACTCTCTCTCTCCCTATTCCTTCACGTCTAATAAAATATATGTTATGGTATGCGTAAGATGTAATCGAGTAAGCGAGCATGGCTCGGCGACGAAAGGTCTAAGTATGTGTCGAACACTAAGATAGAACATTGAACAATCGAACAATTGAAGCGACGTGCATCGAGTGCACGAGTCGCAGTAGGGCAATGATGGTAAAACATTAAAAGACAACATCGAGATGTGCATCATGTGCACAGCTCCGAAAACATTGAACTCTAGGCATAGAACATTGATTATGGTGCTGAGCGTGCCTTGTGCACTTAAGCTACGAAATGACTGAGTAAATACGGAGGTAGGCTATGCGAATAACATTATGAACGAGACGCATGATTATGAGTACGAGACGATTAAGCCGTTGGGCGTCGTGCATCAATATGGATGTGTTGGGGCATAACGCCGACGGAGCTCCCCATATGTTTATGGTGGATTATGTTTATGGCACGGGAAACCGTTTATGGCACGGAAAACCGTTTATGTGCGAGACTATGTTTATGGAATACGATATCGGTTGATATGCTATGGATTGTATGATATGGTACGTATTGCATGGTCAATGGACTCGGATGGCCCGTGCACGGGTGCGGCTTCCCTCAAACGGTTACGCCGGGGCGCCGGGACCGTTCGGCCTAGGAGGGAATTATGTGTGGTATTTATGGTGCACAACATTCGGACGGATTGCGACCGTCCAGTGCTGTGATAAGCTATGATATCCGTAAGTTTGGGATCCTTCGGATACTGGGCTAGCAACCCGTATCGAAGCGATTGTAGGCTTACACATATGAGATGCCAAGTCCATTACGGTGCGAAACACCGTGACCTTCATATAGATAGGGCCGGTGGGCTGAGATGAGAGCTGGGTGCAGGCGCAGGGCCTGCCACCCATTATGCATATGTTTACATTTATGATTGGTCGGTTGTACGAACCGTATGTTTGCTTATGTTAAGTTCTAACCACTGCAGGCTAAGGAAATGGGACGAGGATGAGCACGAACACTATGTTTATGTTTCAGATTATGTCTAACTATATCTGCTGCAGGAACACGGTATGTGACACAGATATGATATGTTGCTATACGATTGAATGTTTCCATAAAACTGATCCTAAGGCTAAATAGAAAGATCACAATTTAAGATGCATGTTCACTAAATGAATAAGTGTTTGGTTTGGGTGCGAGCGGGTCTTGATTAGTGCGAAGCGAGGACGAAAGCACTAATCCCCCACTAGTTTATGTGCAGGCTCAGGTTATGATCGACTCGGGGCGGAGCTTGGCTTGGACGTGTCGAGGCATGGAGTCCTTGGCGTTCAAGAGGAGCTTTCGCATATGCGTTCGGACTTGCAACATGGAGATGTTCGGCCGAAGACTACTTGGTGGCTATAAAGAGGCATAATGTATGGGACAATGTAATTCTTTGTGAGCTAGATAGATCATGAGCGTTGTAGCCAATCGGCATTTTATGTTGGGCTATTCAGAGCCTTTGTAACCTTCAGTTCAATATGAATAAAAGAGATTCTTGTGTTATACTTTGTTTCCTTCCGCTGCTTATGTTATCAAATTGAGATAGTTCTATACGAACCTGTTATCTTGCCTTGCACGAGCGCAACTCCAGGCTCGTGCGGCATCACGTCCCAGCGAGGACGATGATTCGGGTGAAATCTAGCGAGGACGAGCGATTTCCCGGGTCGGGGCGTGACAAAAGGGACGTAACAAGATACATAATACACATGCCAAAATAATTTCATGATAACAACTGTAACCAAAGTACGAATATAGTCAAACTACATGATATGTACTTGAGAACAATGTTCATATGCATGGACATGATTCGGGCTAAAGTAGGAATCCACGTAGCTCTAAGCTAGTGGTATACATGTACTGTTAACAAGTCATCTGTAAACTTGCATAACGACTAGCGAACGTTACAGGCTATTTGTAAAAGGGTCGTCACTGTCACACCCTGCTCCCGTAGGAGCGATCGTCCTCGCTAAGACGTGATGCCGCACGAGCCTAGATTGCGCTCGTGTAAGGCGGGTTCCATAACGATCGATTTCAGCGGCTGCGACGGGATCGTCGTACAGAAGTCCCAAGCAGAGACATTGAATAATAGCAGCAGAATTTAGAATAAAACACAAGTCATTGCAAAACACTCTTTTATTGATATTGAAACAAAAATTACATTAGGGCGCAAGGCCAATATTACAAGTCTCTCAAGCTCACTCAAGCTCACTCATCTCACATTACAAGTCACTCAGCTCTCTCTCATCTCTTAATACAAGTCTTGACTCCAGTGGAAGCTTCGGAAGGCGACGTCCATACATTATGTCCCGTATAAGTCTTTAATCCATGCGATCGCACGCTTCGAGTCGTCGAGGAACTCTATGCCTCGATGCGTCCTAGCGAGCTCTGCGCTACGAGCTTCTACCTGTGCCTGCACATGTAAACTATGTGGGTGTCAGTACTCAACTGTACTGGTGGAATGAGCTCCTCGCCCACCCATACAAAACCAACACGTTTACTTTACTTTTGTGCAACTTAGTCCCCTTTATGATTGTCTTTCTACTCTTGCCTTAGGATCAGTTTTATGACCGACGCCTTGCCTATTTGTGTCTTTAGACCATCCCGTGCTTGCAACAATAATGTCGACTCAAACAACGTTAACCTATCAAGTCGTGCTTGCCTTTCGGCCAAAATCAGAGACGCACTACACGATAGGCTCCATTCCCGTATGACCGTGCTATAAATTCTTTGTGCCGTGCCTCGCAACAACGTGCGACTCAACCATATCGCCGCCTCGCGGCCCTTTACTACCAAATCACCAACTGACCCAATCAAGACTTGTGGGTTAAGTGTCACTCGACCAACTTTGCCTTGCGGCCTTTTCTGACTTAGGTGTAGTGCCCCGCTTCTCGCGGTCCACTATGTAATACCTACGGCTTGTTGACTCAGTCATGAACTGAGTATTTGGTGAAACCTTTGCCGGTATCGATTGATCACGGATGAAATGTAATGAATCTTTCCAATTGATGGATTGGCTTCTATTGAAATGAATCCAAAAGTTTTGCTGAATGTTTTCTCTTCGCTGCTTGGTTTTGATGAATGCGTTTTTGTGTTGGTTTTCGATAATTGGTTTTCATTGTTCGCTTTCATCGCATTTCGCATTCATTTCGAATCTTGAGAGAAAGAGACGAAGTATGCTAATCAACTGTTGGTGCCATTGTAGGCCGTATAAATTGTTCGTGAACGACGCGTGAAGTCCCTCCTTCTCTCAACTAAGATTCATCTCGGTGAGTTGCTTCAACCGAACAGACATTGATCTGTACGCCCTAATAAAATGATCTCTAGTCCACTCTGTTGCCTTGTCCCAATGATCAACGATACCACATCCACAAAAGATAAGAGAAGATAATTGAATTGAATCAAATGCAAGAATATGTGTTGCTACTCTATCTGCTCGATAAGAATGATCATCTGCTTGTCACTAGTCTGCTTGAATATGTAGACACGTACAGACAAACTTGTACGTGTTGAGATAAACCTGAAGGCACGAATCAAACGTGTCGTATATCTGTACATAAGTCCAAATATGTCTCATCTGATAGAAACGGCTAGAGCATGCATTTGGTCTTGGACAACTTGTATACAAGAAAATATTTGTCTCTCGGGTGGTATCTGGGGGCACCTGGAACCGCTCAGCCTAGGAGAGATTAGGGCCTCCATGTGAAAATAGGAGTCGATCTGAGTCTTTAGCGACGAGTTGAACCAAAGAGTCACAGCGACTAATCATGGGGATAACCCGTGGACCAACATATAGAATAGTCCACTTGCATGACCCGAATGACAACTTCAATATCTGCAAGAATGAAACATGAATTACTCGATATGCAAATTGTGCTAACGTGGTTTTGTGCAGGGATGACTGTCGGCGATGGTAAGTTTCTATGATATATTCTACTGTCATGTTCTTATGAGTTGTTAAAAAGAACCTAGACAAGTAGAAAGATCACTAGTAAATGTTAGCTCAACATATTGATTTAGTACAGAGATTTGCGAGTTCGGCCAAAAGCCGCTCGCCAGTACATGATGTGTGCTGACCCACGTTGTGGGCATCGTTTTCAGAAAGCAAAAGGAGACATGGGAATTTCAAGTGAGGCACCGAAGCTCGTCTAGCCCAGTAGAGCTCGTGGATCGCCTCGAAGTTTCATTTTCATTCCAGTCAAGTTTCAAGTTTTCATTTCCTTTGAAGGTGTCTTTCAATTACAGCTTGTAATAAAGGATATGATGTATGGGTATTATGGCTATTTTCAAAAGAGAGTTTCAATGAAAATTATGTAGCCAAATTATAAGGCAAATCTGAGTTCGCGAAGCTTTGTACATGTATTCCTATCAAGCTATCAATAAAAGAAGTATTTCCATTTCAAATCTCTGTGTCTAATATTTGGTTTTCTACAATGGGTGCGTGCGTGTATTTTTACTTGACTAATGGGTGCGTGCGTGTGTTTTGCTTGACTAGTTATTTTTGTGCAGGTACATGGCCTTGTGCAAGCGCAACTTAGGCTTGCACGGCATTACGCCTTAGCGAGGACGATCGATCCCGCAGGGATCCAAGCAAGACGCACGACCCTAGCGGGATCGGGGCGTGACATTAGGCTCAGGACAACTCACAACCAAACTATGCAACTTATATGCTGACAACATTAGACTCGACGCCACATCTCGTGCCGAAGCACGTCGCCTATATTGATGCCACATCTTAGGACCAAACATCGTATTCCAACTGTACACACATTCAACAACTCAACTCAATCCAAAGGCACACACGCGAATTTGCCGCCATGTCGACTCATCTATATGATTTGGTCACTGACTCCCAGAGCCATCCTGGATTCCTTTAGCTTGTTAGGCGGCCGCCCTTGACAGGTGGGTAGCTGGCCCCGCTAGCAAGCCTCTGCGCTAACTTGTGCGGTCATCCAGCGCGTGCTAATGCTGCTTCTCAAGAGCCGGTCCCCTTCCGTCGGGCTACCGTTCGAGGAAACTCTACCTTGTCGACAAGTTGTCCATGACCATGCAAGACTCGACTCAATCGACGTCTCACACAATCATTCCACCTCTAGTGTTATCATCTCTTTCAGGGCCAAGTTCAATACGTCTCACCTCTGAGATCTTGCCTCGACGACCCGTAGTCGCGAGCATTCTTCTTTCTTGCCCTATCATTTTACTCAACTCAAGAACAACTATTTGCAACACTTTCCAAATTCAATGAATCAATCGTGGCCCATGCTTGAAAACACTAAGTCCGTGACATCGTGCCTTAAACCAACTTGAACTCTACGCGACGCCACCGCCCAAGACATACTCTATATGACGGGCTTGAAACCGTAAGACTAAGTTGTCATACCCAACCGTAGAACTTGTAGGACCGTGCTTGAAATGACTTAGGTCGACCACTATCACTTTGCCTAACTTCACCAAGCCTACAACTTAACTCAAGGGACGAGCAAAGGCTATGCCAAGCCTTGCATCATGGAAACGTGCATGCTTTATCGATCATTTACGCGGGCGACGCCTATGACTTAGGCTACGTTCATACTTCGCCGACTTTACCAACTTTCCTTCCCCCAAGCCACGGAACGAAGGATCGAGTGTCATTTTCAAAGCACGTCGTGCACCAACTCTAAGCCGACCGTGGGACGTTTTCCATGTTCTAACTCATTTCGACCCGTCGGGATTATTTTCTTAGCTATGTGGATTCATCTCTTTTATTATTAAGCCTACTTGTGCAAGTTGAAAATACACGATTTATTATGTGAAGGCAAAGATGAGAAGAGTTCACCGAAACTACCCCACCTGAGCGAGCGGTCGCCTTGACCGAGCGATGTCTTCGTGCAGCCATTGCAAGGCTAAGTCCGAACGCCGTCGACGTTCCGATTCCTCCGATTGACTGAGCGGGACGGGGCACTACATCATACACCACTCAGAAAAAGTTTCGTCCTCGAAACTAACTGAGTACTTACTTATTTACTTATCACTTTACTCGACATTCAAGAACTCTCGCACACACTACGCCTATGCGTTTCCTCAATCCGAGCCACGCTCGCACTATCCTCAATCTTTTCTTTGAAACTCTATTTCGAAATCCTCAACACTTTTTCCATTCCTCTAGTTCACTCGATTCAACATATCACTTAGTTGGATCGTGCACATATTCTAGGCGTCCCCAAAATATATGCATTTCAGCCAAGCCTCGTGATAGAGAATCCACCCTCACCACTCGAGTCGGATCGTGCACATATTCGGGCGCCCATGATATACGTGTATGTCAACCGAGACTCACGAGTGGTGCCTCCTCAAATCCTACCACTTCGTACTCGGACGCCTGCCTAACCGCTAGGCTATGTCTTTCCGTCAGTATTGGAATCATAGTTCCCAAACAATAATATCAACACTGACCCTATCCTAAGGTCAAACCAAATTGATAGTACGGGGTTTTCTACCCAAGCTCGCATCACTCCGATTTCTAAACATCGAGCATCGATTCCCTACGCACATCCCAATATTCGTCGTACGGGATCTGAGTCGTTCAGCAAGGCCATCCTACGACAACTCACGTTCAACCAATTTTATGACGTATCCAAATTGCTCATTCAATAAGTCATCTTGTATAGTCTATCCCTTCAAACACGTTCGATATAGTTCGCCTATCAATCCTTCCAAGTCAAGCACGCTACGACATAATTCATCTCTAAACCATAATTCACATTTCATATTTCCTAAGTCATTCATCCCAATTCACGTATTCGATCACTAGGTCATCTGACTTAACAATACGTTGTGCCCCGATCTCACGCTAGTCAGATTATCTACGGTGGGCACGAATCACCATGCACGCTCCCGCGAGATAATTATTCTCATCGGGACGTGACTCTTGTTTTGTGTCTAGACTAATTCGTTCTCGATGCGCGGATTGGACTTACTCCATCCTCAAGTTTATTCAATCATCAATTGCAAGTCCTACTAATCTTCGAATTCACCTTCGCGTCAAGCCAACAAGTCGAGACAATCAACGTTGCTGCATCCTGATTTTCCGAGTTCGACCATTTCCGCGACATGAATTACCATGTCAATGCTCACGCGGAACGATCGCCCCAAATCCGACGCAACGCATGTGCGAGGCTAGAGTTACGCTCGTGCAAGACAAGATCGTCGACGTTGTGGTTATCCGCGTAACCATCAAAACATAATCATTTTCATCCAACATTCATCTCGATCAAAATCCCAAGCATAGCATCCAACCGAACAATAACACTTGCACGATCTCTTTCGCCGAGTCAGAGTACCTTCGAGTTATCGCATATCGGTCTTTGATACGCCTCAATACCATCGACGATAGGCGTAACTTGACGATCTTCCTTTACAATAAATTTCGAGTCGTACGAATGATGCTATCGTCCAACTGGATAATCTCTTCGACATTCAAATTCAAGTTCGATTATTATCCCTCGAATCATTCACGACATCAATTTTCTCAAACCAAATTCACGTATCATTCATCCGTTTATCTTAAGTCATCGACCAACATATTTCCTCAATTCACATCATTCCTTTATCAATCGATCGACATCCCTGAGGCTATCGCATACACCACTCAGGGATGAAGTCATTCAACAAATCCTCAACTTATCAATCGAATCAAAATTGACTTCTTCAAATTTTTTCGTTCGAACCATTCCTCGAATTCCAAGCACGCTCATCTATATCGCATCGACGTTATCGTCGCTCGATACCACCCCTATCGATCGTCGACTCACTTTACTCAATCAAGTTCAACTCATTCTTGTTCAACACTAATCAATCCCGCACTCGACTCTTTTAAGGTCGACGCAACTTTGGTGTATATGCCCAGCCCTGTCACGCCCCGATTCGGGGAATCGCTCGCTTTGCTACGATTCACGCCGAATCGATCGTCCTCGCTAAGGCGTGATGCCGTACAAGTCTGGAGTTGCACTTGTACAAGGCTAGAACATGCACATTTATATCACTTTGAAACATTTGAAAATATAAGCCACAGTTGCGGAAACATTGAGACACAATATAGGAAGAAGAAATACTCATTTTATTCATAATTGTAGTCAGAATACAACTTTTCTCGATAATATTTGAAATGCCATTTCGGCTACATTGATTCATGAAAAGAAGTACAACTGATAGGCTGCCATGAAATAATTTTCTGTTCCATACATCATGCCCCTTTAGTACTTTGAAATATAAACAGCTATCTTTGAAATCTCCGTAATACTTTGTGCGTCTTTAGGGAAAAACAACTTGAAAGGAAACAGCAGTTCAGAAAGCTTTAGTTCGGACGTGCGCCTGAGCCTTCTCCAGTACCTGTGGAGGAGGGGTCAGCACATTATAACAATGTGCTGGTGAGCCCCGTTGGCCCACTCAGCTAAACCAACATTTTATTAATGACAAGCATTTTAAAGATATGAACTTATTAGGGACAGGCAACATTCAGAGTAATTCACAATAAATGCAATATGGAATAAACCATGTTTACTTTACCATTGGCCGAATCCAGCTTTCCTGCATAAGATACAGGATAATAATAATATACTTACCGCCCCTGCATAAAATAATCATTAGCATGCATCCTGACTACATGGCCACTGGCGTTGTTAAACCATATGGACATCTCTTTGCCTTATAGGACTTCAAGATAATGCAATGACTCCAAAGTAGGTAGCTAGCCCCTAAGGATGCCTCACAATACCCGTGCTCCTATTAGCACGCCAATGCTTCCTCCTAGGCCGAATCGGTCCCGGCGCCCCAGTACCGATTCGAGGAAACACACCACCAAACCTTGTGCACAAGTTGTCCATGACCATGCGAATGCGTGATCGACTCGATAAGCAAACAGTGCATGGTAGTTTTGAAAGTAAATAGACAACTTGTTCATTTTGCAGCATTTCATCATCATTCTAGGTATCAATTCAATCTCAATTCAATGTTCAGTGGACAAGCATAATCTCAATTGTTGTTAACAGTGTAATCAATTCATTTCAATGTTCAAGGGACTAGCATACATTTCAATGTTTTATGAGCTAGCATTTATTTCAATGTTCAATCTCTAGCTTCTTAGTGGTATTGACTTGTGGCATTTAGCAACTTGATATCGATCAACGGATGTTGCAAGACAATTATTTAGTTGGCATGAAGGAATAGCGAGAGGGACAATACCACCACAGAGATCCACACTCACCAAATTAGAGAATCGTCGAGAGAAAGAGGAACACTTGCACGCTTAGCCTTCCGTCACGCGTCAGTCTGCATTGGCACCAAAAGATTGGTTAATAATCCGTCTCGTTGTGTTCTCTTCTCTCAGAATTCTCAAGAATGAATGCTATGCAATCGATGAAAACGGACAAGAATCAAATTATCGAAAATCATTCAGAAAAGCATCCATCAAAACCAAGCAGCAAAACCAGCAGCAAAACATCCAGAGAAAACTCTTGGACGCATTTCAAGAGAAACCAATCCATTAGTTGGAAAGGTTCTTATGCACTTGTCCGTGATCGATTCGGTGTCGACGGTAAGTTTCCCCAAAACTCGGTTCCGACCGAGTTAGCCAAGCCACAAGCCTTACATAGTGAACCGCTAGGAGCGGGACACTACATAATATACCACTAAGAAAAAGTTTCGTCCTCGAAACTTAAAGCAAAAGTCCTACCTCAAAAGTATCAAACAGCGAAGGGTATTTCACCCGCATCTCTTCCTCTAATTCCCATGTTGACTCCTCTACAGCATGGTTCCGCCACAGCACGTTGACCAGGGATACTGTCCGATTCCGCAAAACTTTCTCTTTCCTGTCCAAAATTTGGACATGCTCTTCAGTGTAGGATAGGTCAGCGCTCAGCTGTAGCTGATCGAAATTCACTACATGGCTTGGATCATGCACGTACTTCCGCAGTTGAGATACATGGAAGACATCGTGCACATCAGCCAGAGCCGGAGGTAGTGCAAGTCGATAAGTCACTGAGGCTACCTTCTCCAAAATCTCGAAGGGTCCAACGAATCTCGGGCTTAGCTTTCCTTTCATTCCAAACCGCATCACACCTCGCATGGGTGTGACCTTCAAGAAGACATGATCTCCTGCCGCAAATTCCAAAGGTCGTCGATGTATGTCCGCATAAGTCTTCTATCGACTTTGAGCAACTCTAAGTCTTTCTCGAATTAAGCGAACTTTCTCGACGGCCTGTTCCACAAGTTCTGGTCCGAGCACTTGCCGTTCACCGACTTCATCCCAGCATATCGGTGATCGACATTCTGTCCATATAAGGCTTCGTACGGGGCCATTTGGAGACTTGCCTGATAACTGTTATTATAGGCAAATTCTGCTAATGCGAGATGTGTGTCCCAATTTGTCTTCGAATCGAGCACGCACAATCTCAACATATCTTCAAGAATCTGGTTTACTCTCTCTGTCTGACCATCAGTCTGCGGATGGTAAGCCGTACCGAAGTTTAACTTTGTGCCCATAGTCGAGTGCAGACTTATCCAAAATCGCGACAAGAATCTTCCGTCTCTATCCGATACTATAGAAGCTGGCACCCCATGCAATCGGACAATTTCGTTTATGTAGATCTGAGCCAACCGTTCTACTCCCCATGTAACTTTTATTGGAATGAAATGTGCCGACTTGGTTAATCTATCCACGATAACCCAAATCGCATTATTTCCCTTCTGAGTTCTTGGCAAGCCGACGATAAAATCCATACAGATATTATCCCACTTCCACAGTGGAATAGCTAAATTTTGTAGTTCTCCGCCTGGCCGTTGATGTTCGGCCTTCACACGCTGATAATCCATGCATTGTGACACGAATAGCGCCACATCCTTCTTCATACCATACCACCAAAAAGTTGAGCGTAGATTTTTATACATTTTCGTGCCTCCCGGATGTAAGGAATACTTTGCGAAATGAGCCTCGGTCAGTATTTCCTTCCTGATATCCTCGTCCTTAGGGACGCACAATCTTCCCTTGACACGAATAGTGTCATCTTCAACGGTAAAGTCCGACGCCTTTCCTGCTAGAATCAACTCGCGTATCTTCTGCAGAAACGAGTCATCCTTCTGAGCAATCCTAATCCTTCCCTGGAGACTCGGCTCAAGTTGCAACTGAGCCAACTGCACATTCTGCGGACGAATCCTGAACTCGATGCCCATCTCTTCAAGATCTCGTAGTACCTCCTTTGCTATTGTTAGGGACCCAACAAATTTCTGACTCAAGGCATCAGCTACCACATTTCCTTTACCCGGCGTGTAGGAGATTGTCAAGTCATAATCCTTGATCAATTCTAACCAACGCCGCTGCCTCAAATTCAATTCTTTCTGTGTGAATATATATTTCAGGCTCTTGTGATCCGTGAAGATCTCGCAGGACACACCATAGAGATAGTATCGCCACAATTTCAACGCGAACACAATCGCCGCCAGTTCCAAATCATGTGTTGGGTAATTCTTCTCATGCTGTTTGAGTTGTCTCGAAGCATAAGATATTGTCTTCCCACGTTGCATGAGAACACATCCCAACCCAAGTCCCGATGCGTCACTGTAGATCTGAAATCCCTCGGAGCCTTCCGGAAGTGCTAAAATTGGAGCTGTGACGAGCCGCTGCTTGAGTTCTTGGAAGCTACTCTCACAGTCGTCAGTCCACTTAAATACGACTCCCTTCTGAGTTAGGCGAGTCAAAGGCGACACGATTCTCAAAAAGTCTTTCACAAATCTACGGTAGTATCCGGCTAAACCAAGAAAACTCCGTATTTCACTAGCTGATGCAGGCTGCTTCCAGTCCACGACTGCCTCAATCTTCTTTGGGTCAACGGCAACACCTTCTGCCGAAACAACATGTCCTAGGAACGACATGCTGTTCATCCAAAACTCGCACTTACTTAGCTTTGCATAGAGCTGGTTGTCCCGCAGCATCTGAAGTACTTCTCTCAAGTGCTCGACATGAGTCTCCCTGTCCTTTGAGTAGATCAAGATGTCATCGATGAACACAACAACAAACTTGTCTAAGAATGGTCGAAACACTCTATTCATTAAATCCATAAAGGCTGCTGGAGCATTGGTCAAGCCGAATGGCATGACCAAAAACTCATAATGACCGTATCTTGTACGGAATGCTGACTTAGGAACATCTTCGGGTCTGATCTTCAACTGATGGTATCCTGAACGAAGATCAATTTTTGAAAACACGGTTGCCCCTTGTAGCTGATCGAATAGATCATCTATCCTTGGCAAAGGATACTTGTTACGGATGGTTGCCTTATCCAGTTCTCTGTAATCGATGCATAGCCGCATCGTTCCATCCTTCTTCTTTACAAACAGCACTGGAGCTCCCCATGGAGATACACTTGGGCGAATGTATCCCCGGTCTAATAATTCTTGTAGCTGCACCTTTAGTTCCTTCAATTCAGCCGGAGCCATCATGTACGGCGCCTTAGATATCGGACGAGTATCCGGAAAGGTGTCAATTATGAACTCAATTTCTCTATCCGGCGGCATCCCAGGTATCTCGTCCGAAAACACATCAGGAAACTCTGCCATAATTTCGGTCTGATTTGAGCCTACACTCTTCATTCGAGTGTCTTGGACAGAAGCGAGAAAGCCTTCACACCCCGAGTACAGCATGTGTCTTGCTGTAACTGCCGATGTTACCATAGGTCCTTGGAACGCCGAGCCGCACGAGTAAGAAAACTCTATTTCTCCAGGTAGGCGAAACACAACTCACTTATCCGTACAGTCGATCGTTGCATGACAGGCGCTGAGCCAGTCCATTCCCAATATGATATCGTACTCTTTGATGTCGAGTACAATTGCGTCCAAAGATAAAGTTTTGCCTCCAATCTTGATGTAGCCGTCCCTGCAAATCAAAGTTGCAGGCATATCTACTCCCGAAGGAGTACTAACACACAAAGCTGTCTTTAATTGAGTCATACAAATTTTATTTTCCGTTGCAAAATCAGAAGAGATAAAGCAATGAGTAGCACCAGAATCAAAAAGTACTCTTGCAGGTATGCCTTTGTACAACAACATACCTGTTATAACATTCTCTGCGGTCTGGGCCTCTGCCTGGGTCAAGGCATAAACTCTTGCTTGGCCACCTTGTTGATTCGGTGCATTTCCAGTTGGAGCTGGCAAGGCTGGTGGCGCCTGGCCACGATGCTGGTTGTTGTGTTGGCCCCGGTTCTGATTGTTGTTATGCCTACGATAGTAATTATTGTTATTCCCACGAGGAGGATACTAGTTATCTCCCTTAGTTCTGCATTCAAATGCCTTGTGATTCATTCCCCCACATTTGTAACACCCGACGCGACAATCCTCGCAACGATGACCAATTCGATTGCACCTGTTGCAACGCAGTTCCTGATACGGTCCTTTGTTATTGCCCATATTCGGACGCTTAGGCGCGTCATTTCTTCCTGCAGACCAAGGTCGTTTCTGATTATTGAGTCCTTGGTTGCTCTGCATTGTCCCACGACTACCCGGTTGATGAAATCTCTCCATTTCGAGAGCTGTCTCGTACGCCTCCCGGTAAGACGTACATTTACGACTTAGAACATCCCGCTCCAGGCCTTCATTCAAGCCTTGCACAAATCTTCCTCGCTTGGCATTGTCATTCGGTACCATGTACCCAGCGAATGCGACTCTCTTCAAAAACTCTGTCTCGTAGTCAAGCACTGACATACTGCCCTGTCGAAGTGCAATGAACTCATTCTCTTTTTGTTGACGGACAGCAGGTGGGATGAATTGGGTAATGAAAGCCTGCTTGAAGGTCTCCCAAGACATCTTCATATCCTGATTATTTCCGCAAAGTGCCTGTCTCTGCGAAATCCACCATTCCTGGGCCTTGAGGCAAAGTTGTACAGCGGCACACTCCACTCTCTTACTGCTCTGAATCTCTAACATTCGGAAATAGCCCTCCAATGTGTTCAAGAAGCCCATCACCTCATCTGGCTCCTCTTTCCCATTAAATTCAGGCGGGTCGCAACTTTTAAATTCAGAGAACTTGAAGCTCGTCTTCTTCCGTGTCGGCGTCTCAGCTTTCTCTGCCGGTACTTCCACGGTCTCGGTTGTTGTGGCCTTTGCAGAAACATTAGAATCGGCCGTCAACTTGGTGACAATCTGAGTCAGACTATCAACTTGCTTTTGTTGAGCATCCAGCTGCTCCTGAAACTGATACTGAAGCTGCTCCTGAAGCGCGCGATGTTGAGCTTCGCTCTGCTTCCTTTGAGCCTCCATTTGCTTAATCAGTTTCTCAATCGGGTCCGACGATGAATTCGCCTTTGAGCTATCACCCTTAGTCATTCTACAACAAAGAAATAATTCCATTAGCACTCATAAAATATTTATGGGCTTATTGTATGGAACATTATTTTATGCCAGCGCTATCGATACCATCAATCGAGAAAATTTGCATCAAGACTTCCTTTAAAAATATTTTTGAAATTCGAGGATTCTAAACCGTGCTCTGATACCAACTTGTCACGCCCCGATTCGGAGAATCGCTCGCTTTGCTACGATTCACGCCGAATCGATCGTCCTCGCTAAGGCGTGATGCCGTACAAGTCTGGAGTTGCACTTGTACAAGGCTAGAACATGCACATTTATATCACTTTGAAACATTTGAAAATATAAGCCACAGTTGCGGAAACATTGAGACACAATATAGGAAGAAGAAATACTCATTTTATTCATAATTGTAGTCAGAATACAACTTTTCTCGATAATATCTGAAATGCCATTTCGGCTACATTGATTCATGAAAAAAAAGTACAACTGATAGGCTGCCATGAAATAATTTCCCGTTCCATACATCATGCCCCTTTAGTACTTTGAAATATAAACAACTATCTTTGAAATCTCCGCAATACTTTGTGCGTCTTTAGGGAAAAACAACTTAAAAGGAAACAGCAGTTCAGAAAGCTTTAGTTCGGACGTGCGCCTGAGCCTTCTCCAGTACCTGTGGAGGAGGGGTCAGCACATTATAACAATGCGCTGGTGAGCCCCGTTGGCCCACTCAGCTAAACCAACATTTTATTAATGACAAGCATTTTAAAGATATGAACTTATTAGGGACAGGCAACATTCAGAGTAATTCACAATAAATGCAACATGGAATAAACCATGTTTACTTTACCATTGGCCGAATCCAGCTTTCCTGCATAAGATACAGGATAATAATAATATACTTACCGCCCCTGCATAAAATAATCATTAGCATGCATCCTGACTACATGGCCACTGGCGTTGTTAAACCATATGGATATCTCTTTGCCTTATAGGACTTCAAGGTAATGCAATGACTCCAAAGTAGGTAGCTAGCCCCTAAGGATGCCTCATAATACCCGTGCTCCCATTAGCACGCCAATGCTTCCTCCTAGGCCGAATCGGTCCCGGCGCTCCAGTACCGATTCGAGGAAACACACCACCAAACCTTGTGCACAAGTTGTCCATGACCATGCGAATGCGTGATCGACTCGATAAGCAAACAGTGCATGGTAGTTTTGAAAGTAAATAGACAACTTGTTCATTTCGCAGCATTTCATCATCATTCTAGGTATCAATTCAATCTCAATTCAATGTTCAGTGGACAAGCATAATCTCAATTGTTGTTAACAGTGTAATCAATTCATTTCAATGTTCAAGGGACTAGCATACATTTCATTGTTCTATGAGCTAGCATTCATTTCAATGTTCAATCTCTAGCTTCTTAGTGGTATTGACTTGTGGCATTTAGCAACTTGATATCGATCAACGGATGTTGCAAGACAATTATTTAGTTGGCATGAAGGAATAGCGAGAGGGACAATACCACCACAGAGATCCACACTCACCAAATTAGAGAATCGTCGAGAGAGAGAGAGGAACACTTGCACGCTTAGCCTTCCGTCACGCGTCAGTCTGCATTGGCACCAAAAGATTGGTTAATAATCCGTCTCGTTGTGTTCTCTTCTCTCAGAATTCTCAAGAATGAATGCTATGCAATCGATGAAAACAGACAAGAATCAAATCATCGAAAATCATTCAGAAAAGCATCCATCAAAACCAAGCAGCAAAACCAGCAGCAAAACATCCAGAGAAAACTCTTGGACGCATTTCAAGAGAAACCAATCCATTAGTTGGAAAGGTTCTTATGCACTTGTCCGTGATCGATTCGGTGCCGACGGTAAGTTTCTCCAAAACTCGGTTCCGACCGAGTTAGCCAAGCCACAAGCCTTACATAGTGAGCCGCTAGGAGCGGGACACTACAAGCCCGACTTAGCCAACCGTACTTACGCGAACCATCTTTTTATTTTGTCAAAAACTGTTCTCCTATATTTTGGAAAATAGTTAGACTTATTGTATGGACATCCCGTAGGACAATTGAGAGAGAGCGCACCAACGATTTCAATATGCGGAAGCAGCATTCAGAGTTTTGCGGGAGCAACGAGTTAAAGAATTCAATCGGTTATCCAAGGACGTAAAGCCGTGCTCTGATACCATTATGTCACGCCCCGCTCCCGTAGGAGCGATCGTCCTCGCTAAGGCGTGATGCCGTACGAGCCTAGATTGCGCTCGTGTAAGACGGGTTCCATAACGGCCGATTTCAGCGGCTGCGACGGGGTCGTCGCACAGAAGTCCCAAGCAGAGACATTGAATAATAGCAGCAGAATTTAGAACAAAACACAAGTCATTGCAAAACACTTTTTTATTGATATTGAAACAAAGATTACATTAGGGCGCAAGGCCAATATTATAAGTCTCTCAAGCTCACTCAAGCTCACATTACAAGTCACTCAGCTCTCTCTCATCTCTCAATACAAGTCTTGACTCCAGCGGAAGCTTCGGAAGGCGACGTCCATACATTATGTCCCGTATAAGTCTTTAATCCATGCGGTCGCACGCTTCGAGTCGTCGAGGAACTCCATGCCTTGACGCGTCCAAGCGAGCTCCGCGCCACGAGATTCTACCTGTGACTGCACATGTAAACTATGTGGGTGTCAGTACTCAACTGTACTGGTAGAATGAGCTCCTCGCCCACCTATACAAAACCAACACGTTTACTTTACTTTTGTGCAACTTAGTCCCCTTTATGATTGTCTTTCTACTCTTGCCTTAGGATCAGTTTTATGACCGACGTCTTGCCTATTTGTGTCTTTAGACCATCCCGTGCTTGCAGCAACAATGTCGACTCAAACAATGTTAACCTATCAAGTCGTGCTTGCCTTTCGGCCAAAATTAGAGACGCACTACACGATAGGCTCCATTTCCGTATGACTGTGCTACAAATCCTTTGTGCCGTGCCTCGCAACAACGTGCGACTCAACCATATCGCCGCCTCACGACCCTTTACTACCAAATCACCAACTGACCCAATCAAGACTTGTGGGTTAAGTGTCACTCGACCAACTTTGCCTTGCGGCCTTTCCTGACTTAGGCTCAGGACAACTCACAACCAAACTATGCAACTTATATGCTGACAATATTAGACTCGACGCCACATCTCGTGCCGAAGCACGTCGCCTATGTTGATGCCACATCTTAGGACCAAACATCGTATTCCAACTGTACACACATTCAACAACTCAACTCAATCCAAAGGCACACACACAGATTTGCCGCCATGCCGACTCATCTATATTGTCACACCCCGAGTCGACAAACCATTCGTCCCCGGTGTTACTTTGCCGATTCGATCGTCCTCGCTAAGGCGTGATGCCGTACGAGCCTGGAGTTGCGCTCGTGCAAGGCAAGATGACAAGTTCTCAAATGGTTATCTTTTTATTTTGATATTAATACGCCAAGTTGAAACTTCACAAATCACATCAGAATATAAGACGCAGTATAGGAAGATAGAAATGTATTTCATTCATAGCTTGCAACGAAGTGCAAGTCGTAATTACATTGGATGCCGTTGCGGCTACATTGATTGAAAAATAGAAAAAAAATATATTCGACAAGTTGCCTGAACTACGCTTGTCGTCCCATACATTCGCCCCTTTATATAAAGCCGTCGACTTGAATTGGCTTCAAAATACTTCTGTATAGGAAGAGCTTCAAAACGCCTCTCTGCACTCCAGCTGCAGTTTAGTTGGGAACGCCCGCCGCACCTGGGGAAATTGGGGGAATGGGATTAGCACACTTGTTAAGTGGACGAGACGAACCCACTCGTCTAAACCGACTCTGGTTGTTAGGGTAGGCATGCTTTAGAGTTGTCTTTCTATTAGAACTAAGTGAATTCAGTTCATATTCGATAGCCATTTGAGAAATGAAGCATACAGTGAAACATAACAGTTTATCATATTTCTTACCACGACCGTGCTCGTCCCTGCATGAAAACAGAGATAATATTTACACCTGCATAAGACAATAAGTGAGCATGCTACTATCTTATATGCGGTCATTGATGTTACATATCATATGGGACTATCTCAATAGCATTTCGGCCCGCTCAGTCTAGGTTGCAAGCCTGACAGACGGTCCGAAATGCATCAGTGCCGAAGCACGATTAATCATTCCCCCTAGGTCGAGTCGATTCCGATGCCCCGGATATCGTTTCGAGGAAAATATCAACTTGTGCACAAGCTGTCCATGACCATGCCAATGCGTGAACAGTTTATATATGCAACCAGTTTTGTATAGCGCAGACAGTATTGAACGACATTATCATTTCCTCCAACTCATGCAACGTTTCATTTTCCCCAAGCTGTACTCCGATTTAGCGTCCCGTAGGCACCAAATTGTCCGAGGCATCATAACCCACGATTGACGTTTCATAATATTTTGTAGCACGTGAAATAGTCTATCTTTTTACGAGAACCTTAAACTTTTTCGACTATGTGAGAAACTTGTATTTTTCAGAGTAAATCGATACGTTTTCCCGAGTTCTTGACTTAGTAGATTGGCATGCAATTAACTTGGCATTGTTCGATTTGAATGAATTCGAAGCAAGGAATAAGTTTGCGGGACAGAATAGAAAAGAAGGCCGAATCACCCACCAGTTACTTTGCTTTGTGCCGGTCGTCGAAGTGCTATGCAACGTCAATCCTTAGTTACGCGAGCTCCTGCAATGGCACCAACGCTTTGTTAGAATTCCTTCTTTCCTCCTTGCATCGAAATTGTAATTGCATCCTTGAAAACGACGCGAAAGCACTTCATCAAGCCCAGCGGCAAAGCTCCAAGAAAACCATACAGCGGTCCGGTCCCGTCGAAGGGACTCTTATAGAGAGCTCACGCGCCGAGACGCAGCCCGCTGCATCTAGGACTTATTCCAACAGAAGTCGTTCCATTAGTTGGATCGATTCTCGTAACTTCCGTCCAAATCGATTTGAATCGATGCCGCAAGGTGTTAACGTTTACCAAGCTTAGCGATCGAGTCAGATGGCCATCTAAGTTTCCGACCGATCTGACTCGGCGCAAGCATATTATGAAGTTCCATCGCCTATCGAAAGCGGGGCGCTACATAATATACCACTAAGAAAAAGTTTCGTCCCGAAACTTAAGAACAAGGGTCTGACCTTAATTTAGACGAACAACGCAGGGTACTTCTCTTTCATCTCCGCCTCCATCTCCCACGTCGACTCCTCGACTGTATGATTCCGCCAAAGCATGCGGACCAAGGACATCGACCGATTTCGCAGCACTTTCTCCTTGCGGTCCAAAATTTGAATAGGCTCTTCCGAGTAAGACAAGTCAGTACGTAGCTCCAACTGATCGAAGCTAACCACATGACTTGGATCGTGCACGTATTTTTGAAGTTGTGAAACGTGGAAAACATCGTGCACATCAGCTAAGGCAAGAGGTTGTGCGATCCGATAAGCAACCGTCGCAACTCGCTCAATGATCTCGAAGGGGCCTACAAATCTCGGGCTCAACTTGCCTTTAATGCCGAACCGCATCACGCCGCGCATGGGCGTTACTTTCAGAAACACATGGTCCCCGACCAAGAACTCTAGCGGTCGTCGACGAAGATCTACGTAGCTCTTTTGTCGACTTTGCGCGATGTGGAGTCTATCTCGAATCAAGCGGACCTTTTCGACGGCCTGCTCCACCAGTTCCGGTCCCAGCACTTGTCGCTCTCCGACTTCATCCCAGCATATCGGCGAACGACACTTCCTCCCATAGAGCGCTTCGTATGGAGCCATCTGAATGCTCGACTGATAACTGTTGTTATACGCAAACTCCGCAAGCGGCAAATACGTATCCCAACTAGTCTTTAGGTCGATCGCACACAGACACAACATATCTTCTAAGATCTGGTTGACCCTCTCCGTCTGACCGTCTGTTTGGGGATGGTACGCCGAACTAAAGTTCAGTTTGGTCCCCATCGCCGCTTGGAGGCTCGTCCAGAAACGCGATAGAAATCGCCCGTCTCTGTCCGAAATTATTGAGGCCGGTACCCTGTACAGTCGAACAATCTCATCGACGTAGATTTGTGCTAACCGATCGACGCTCCATCCTACTTTGATTGCGATGAAGTGAGCCGACTTGGTCAATCTATCAACAATGACCCAAATTGCATCATTCCCCCGCGGCATCTTCGGAAATCCCACAATGAAATCCATCGAGATGTTGTCCCACTTCCACTCGGGAATGGCGATGTTCTGCAGCTCTCCGCTTGGCCTTTGGTGCTCTGCCTTCACCTGCTGTCATGCCCCAGAACCAGAATACTGGAGAGCGGGGGCAGACATAGCCAGCTACGTATATTGAAGTGCAACCCACCTCGCTATACGGTCACGGCTGTCTAGGATACATGAGGGTTTATCTACAAGCCAGCAGTCTCTTAAGGTCATGAACAAGCCTAGTGTCTCAATCATAAGCAAGTAAGTAAAAGTCACAAGATGTATGGTCATTAAATATACAATAGTAAGGCATCCCAAACATTACATATTCAGTTGATCATGAAGCTAGTCGTACAAAATATCAGGACTAGCAAGAGTTTTAGTCATACATGATCAACCCTAGGATCTGTTAATCATGTTACAGCCCGTAGGCAGACAGTAAGTAAGTGCAACCGAGCTAAACAGGTGCTCGTCGGCTAAACGCCTTAAAAGAATATTTTTTTACAATAGAGTGGGAGAGCCAAAAATAACCCACTCGTTGCCAGGATTCCTTCTAGTGTTCACCATTTGGCAGGAAGGTCGGTAGATCCTCTGGAGCTGCTCCGAAATCTGGCCACACAAAACCAGCTGGGTCAGACCCCAGAAAGAGCAAGTGCCACAAAGGAAGCTTCACTTAAGAACTAAAACCAGCAATCAGCAAAAGATATAAATAAAAGTAAGAGCTGGAATAAAAGTAGGAACTGGGAATAAGAAAATACATCAGGATGATATACGACGAGATAACCATGAAACTATTCAGATAGCCAGGTTACAACCCGTAAACCAAACAAGGACCGGGGTTGTAACCCTTCGTCTGAACAGAGCTTGGAATTCCTACCATTTATCGGTAAAATAAATACAAGCATTCTGGTCTTGCAGTAATCTGGAACATGATCAGGGCAAGACTAGACAGGTTAGACTCCATCCAATCACTTCACGGCCAAGCAAGAATTACGGCTTGATACTTTAACTAACTAGGGTTGTCACAAGCCTAATTACTAACAAGATGCAGTGCGATTATTCCACAGCCACAAGCCCTGCAGACCATCCAGGTTCCCCGGGTTAAAAGATTAGAGTTGAATTCAGGTGGGTACATCGTCCCGGAAACGAATGTACCCTTAGGTAGCTTGAAGGGTGCAACACATGACAGTGTACTGGAAATGTGCCCTACTCGACGGCAGGCTACAGATCCCAAGGCGTGCCCAGGTAACGGGATTGCCTGTAGCTGGGAAATCTCTTCATGACTAATGTATTAATCTAGTTATTAGCCCTTAGTTTATTTCAATAGGTACTCCTGACCGTGGTACTCAGGAGTCCCCTCCTAGACATGATGCAAGACAAGACTAGATTATTTATACAAGCACAATCGCCCAAAGTGTCCAGGTTATTATACAGGTCATGTCATGTCAGGTAGCCGTCGCAACAGCTTATCAAGGTATAACATGTCAGGTTATCAGGTCAAGTTTACTTATCAGGAGTGCGCCACGACGGGCCACTATCAGGTCATGTCAAGTTACTCATGTCAGGAGTGCACCACTACGGGTCACTATCAGGTCATGCTCAATTGTCAATTCCAAACATATCAAGTAAAATCGCAATTATCAAGTTCAGGACAAAAGGCGTAAGGATATAAAATGGGCGTAAAATATCTAATAAAATATCAATATACAGGGCTATAAAAGAGCCAAGCTTAAGGAAAATAAAACCAAATCTAACACGCTGACATAAGGCCAAGTCAGCCAAAGGCCATACGCTCAGTGCAAGCTACGCTCAGGCCAGCGTACACCTTGCTCGCTTAAGCTAGCGTACCAAGGCACGCGTACGCTCAAGCTAGCGTACCAAAGGGTCCATACACTTCCAATGGGAAGCGTACGCAAGGGTCAGCGTACACAAGGGCACGCTCAAGCTACAGGTCAGCGTACGCTCAAGCTAGCGTACGCTCAAGACTGCGTACGCTTGAGCTAGCATACGAAAGGGTCTAGGGCACGCTCACGCTAGCGTACGCAAAAGACACGCTGCCAACAGGCAGCGTATCAAGGCTAGCGTACGCTCGCTAAAGAGCAGCGTACCAAGGCTAGCGTATGCTCGCTAAAGAGCAGCGTACCAAGGCTAGCGTACGCTCGCTAAAGAGCAGCGTACCAAGGCTAGCGTACGCTCGCTAAAGAGCAGCGTACAGCTCAGTGGCGTAAGCTAAAAAGCTAGCTCACTATTCACTATCTTCTCCAAATGGCAAGAACAGCAAGAACTCTAAAGTTGAATCTAAGCTTCAACAGTCCATATCTTGGTCAAAACAAGTCCGAATCCTACTTTCCAACGGTCAAAATTGGGTAGAATGAAGTTCTCTACAACATGGAACCATCAAAACTTGAAAACAAGCAAGTTTGATAGATCAAAACACCAAAAATCCGAAAATAGCAAGACTCTAGATCTACAAGAATTAAAGCCTCAAAATGGAAAATGACAAGTTCTAATGTGGTTTAGAATCATGAGGAGAAGCTAATGAAACCATCAAAAGGGGTTCTCTTGTGGAAGCAAGTTGCACTTGCCTATGGTGTTCTTGGTTGGTGGAGAAGAGTAATGGTGGGGGAAGAAGAAGTAAATGAGAATTATGGAGGAGAGAGAAGGTTGGTAGGGATAATAAAGAAGGGGGTTGTGGTGGAAATGAAGGAGAAGCATAGGCTAAGGTGTTCCACCCTTGGCCCATGATGAACCAAGCATTGGGCCGGCCGAACCAAGCCAACCCAAACCAAGAGTTAAACCAAGCCGAGAGCTAAACAAGGGATCAGGCAATACAGAATAAAATACGTATACGTATCCCAAAATACGTAAGACGAACACAGGCATTACAACTCTACCCACCTTAAAAGAATTCCGTCCTCGAAATTTAATCAAGAGACTAGAGGAGCAATGACAAGCTACATTAATAACAAGCAAGCTATACTAGGCAATCAATCAATCATGCAAGCAAGGAATCGAAGGCAGGAGGCATAAGAAAGACATTATACCTCACGAGTCAAACAAGCCGGGATATCGCGATCGGATATCATCCTCACGCTCCCACGTTGACTCCCCCAAAGAGTGATGACCCCAAGCAACTCGGACTAACTTGATAGTCTTGTTCTTGAGGATCTTCTCTCTCCGGTCCAATATAGACACGGGCCTCTCCTCATACGAAAGGTTGGTACCAACAACCAATTCCGAATGATCCAGGATGTGGCTCGGGTCCGGGATATACCGTCGTAATTGGGATACATGGAACACGTTATGCACCTCGCTTAGCGACGGCGAAAGAGCGAGACAATAGGATACATCTCCTACTCGCTCCAGAATGTCAAACGGTCCTATATACCTAGGACTAAGCTTGCCCCGTATGCCGAAACGAATGACGCCACGGTTAGGCGAAATCCTCAGGAATATATGATCACCGACCGAAAACTTGAGAGGGCGCCGATGAGAATCGGCCCAATGGCGCTGGCGATCTTGGGCAACTCGAAGATGATCTCTGACTCGCCTGACCACTTCGACTGTCTGGGCAATCATTTCTGGACCGAGCATCTGTCTCTCTCCAACATCATCCCAGGCTAGCGGGGATCTGCACTTCCTACCATACAGTGCCTCGAACGGTGCCATCTGGATACTGGCCTGGAAACTGTTGTTGTACGAGAATTCCACCAGGTGCAAGTGATCTTCCCATGAACCACCAAAGTCAAGTATGCAAGACCGCAACATGTCTTCAAGAGTCTGGATCGTGCGCTCCGACTGGCCATCTGTCTGCGGGTGATATACTGAACTGAACTGGAAATGAGTTCCCAAGCTCTCTTGCAAGCTACGCCAAAAGTGCGACATAAATCTTGAATCTCGGTTCGAGGTGATACTGACTGGCACACCGTACAATCTGACAATCTGCCTGAGGTACATTTCTGCTAACTGAGCTGTCGATTGACCAACTCTGAATGGAAGAAAGTGAGCCACTTTCGTGAGCCTGTCAACTATAACCCAGATAGCATCTCTACCAGCTGGGGATCTAGGTAGTCCAGTCACAAAATCTATGGTCACATGCTCCTACTTCCATTCTGGAATCGGTAAGGGCTGAAGAAGTCCAGCCGGTTTCTGATGTTCGGCTTTAACTTGTTGGCAAACCAAACACCGAGAGACAAATCGGGCTATCTCCCGCTTCATGCCATTCCACCAGAAATGCTGCCGGATGTCACGGTACATCTTCGTACTGCCGGGATGGATGGAATACTGCGAACTGTGCGCTTCTGACATGATCTCCTGCCGGATATCTCCGCTGGGTACACAAAGACGCTTACTATGTCGAAGTGTACCATCCTCATGAATGCATAACTCTGGTCTTCGTCCTGCCTCACACTCTGCTCTGAGATGCTGAAGCTTGGAATCTATCGACTGTGCCATCCGGATCCTCTCGACTATAGTGGACTGAACTTGCATACTGGCCATCAAGGCCACACTGGAAGGGAGAATAACTTCTATACCTATCTTCTGAAGATCTGCTAACAATTCTGGCTGCACTGTTAGGAAATAAGCTCCGGCTCTCCTGCTCAATGCATCTGCTACGACATTGGCCTTCCCAGGATGATACTGCAGGTTGACATCATAATCCACGAGAAGCTCCAGCCACCTTCTCTGATGCATGTTAAGATCCTTCTGGGTGAAAACATACTTCAGGCTCTTGTGGTCGGTGAAAATCTCC
The DNA here is from genome assembly GCA_029216955.1 of Iris pallida. Taxonomy (NCBI): domain Eukaryota; kingdom Viridiplantae; phylum Streptophyta; class Magnoliopsida; order Asparagales; family Iridaceae; genus Iris; species Iris pallida. Next base: position 63,189 of record JANAVB010004201.1, on the reverse strand, counting down.
ACCCTATCTCCGTACAAATAGTGCCTCCACAACTTAAGTGCAAACACCACTGCTGCCAGCTCCAAGTCATGGGTTGGGTAATTTCTCTCATGATCACGAAGTTGTCGTGATGCATAAGCTATTACCTTCCCATGCTGCATCAAAACACATCCTAAACCTCTGCCTGAAGCATCACAATACACTGAGAATCCTCCGGTTCCATCTGGAAGCGTGAGAATAGGAGTTGTTATCAAGCCTCGCTTCAACTGCTCAAAAGAACTCTGACACTCTACTGTCCAAGCAAACTGCGCATCCTTGCGGGTCAACTGCGTCAATGGTGCTGAAATTCGAGCAAAATCCGAAACAAACCGCCGGTAGTAGCCGGCCAATCCAAGAAAACTGCGAACCTCTGCAACTGTGCTGGGCACTGGCCACGACTCAATAGCCATAATCTTCTGGGGATCCACTTCTACTCCTCCTCGAGTGATGATATGACCCAAGTACGAAATGCGATCGAGCCAGAACTCGCATTTACTGAACTTGGCATATAACTGGTGCTCTCTAAGGATCTGAAGAACTATACGGAGATGCTGCTCATGCTCCGTCTGACTCTTGCTGTAGACCAGGATGTTATCCAAGAACACAATCACAAACTGATCCAAGTAAGGCATGAAGATGCGATTCATGAGGTCCATGAATACTGCCGGCACATTGGTTGCTCCAAAAGGCATAACAAGGAACTCCCAATGCCCATATCTCGATCTAAAAGCTGTCTTCGGGATGTCCTGCTCTCTGACTCTGATCTGATGATAACCTGAGCGCAAATCAATCTTCGAGAATACTGATGCCCCTTTGAGTTGATCAAACAAGTCATCTATCCTCGGAAGAGGGTATCTGTTCTTGATTGTCACTGAGTTCAAGGTACGATAATCAACACATAACCTGGACGTACCATCCTTCTTTTTCACAAGAAGCATCGGGGCTCTCCAAGGCGATCCACTTGCACGAATGAATCCCTTGGTTCTGAGTTCTTCAATCATCTTGTACAAGATCTCCAACTCTGATGACGCCATCCTGTAGACTCTCTCTGACACTGGGGCTGTCCCGGGAATCAAGTCTATAGTGAACTCGATCTCCCGCTCCGGAGGCATACCTGGAAGCTCTTCTGGAAAAACATCTGGGAACTCATCCACGATCCTGGGCAACTGAACTGCTGCTACTGTCATCCGCAATATCGGAGGAGAAGGCTCAACCTCGCCTCGAGAGAAAGAAAACTCCGGCTCTCCTGGAATGCTAAAAATAACCCTACTAATATGGCAGTCTATCCTAGCATACTGGTTTCTCAACCAATCCATCCCTAGGACCATATCATAATCGGCCATCGGGAACTCTATCAATCTAGCGGGGAACTCCCTATCGCTAACTACGATCCGACACGAGGAAAACACTCTATCTACTCCCACAAGTCCGTTACCAGTAAGTATATTAAGCCTTACTGATAATGACTCGGGCTTCAATCCTACCCGTGTCGCGAATCGTGCAGACATAAATGAATGCGATGTACCAGAATCAAATAAAACTGAAGCTGGAAAGGAGTTGACGAGAATAGTACCTGCCACTACCTTTCCTGGTGCCAACCCTTCCTCCACGGTCATCACCATAGCCTGACCGTGCCCTCGGGGTGCTGGTCCCCTCTGCTGAAATCCTCACTATCTGCTCTGACTCTGGGCTTGGGCTTGAACATACTGCTGGGGGTTCTGCTGCTGGAATACTTGGGTCTGAGGCGGCAAGGGCCTCGACAATAGGTACTGTTTGCTGCTGGACCGGAGCTGGTCCTCTCACCGAAGAACTAGAAAGGTTGGATGATGATGAACCACCCCTATTCGGGCAGGATCCAACCCTATGGTCCGGTGCTCCACAAGCCAGACACAATCCCTATGCCCTGTGATATTCTGCCACCACATGGCCTGGCTTTCCACAATGAGAACAACCCACTGCAGAAGATTGCTTCTGCTTCTGCTGCTGAGGGTACGTCAGAGTTGAATGCTGAACCGACGTTACTGAGGCCGCTCGCCTCGGAGCTCCAATAGTCAAAGCCCTGGCTGCCGGGGCTGGGGCTGAAGACTGATTCATCTGGCCGTGAGATCTCTTCCGACCTCTGGTCTTATCCACAATCCTCTGGGAGGTATACTCATGCCTCCGGGCTGCTCTCAAGACTGCATCAAAAGTCTGATGCTCAAACTGCTCAACTGCCAACAAGACCTCCAGGTGAAGTCCCTGCTGGAACCGCTGGGCTCTATCATACTCGGTTGCCACCAGGGTGGGAGCAAACCGACTGAGTCTAGAAAACTCGGCCGCATATCCGTCGACCGTCCTGCCTCCTTGCTTCAGATTGGTAAACCTCGTCTGCAGATCATACCGAGCCACGGTATCGAAATACTTGGTCTGGAATCTCTCTCTGAATAATGCCCAAGCAATGGGTGCTGCTAATCCAACGGCCTGCGCTGCCCACCAGCTGCGGGCAAGATCTAACAACTGCAGGCGCACCACGGCTACCTTCTCATTCTCTGGAGTCTTGGCTGCTTCTAGAACCACCTCTGTGTCCTGAAGCCATGCATCTGCTGCGATAGCATCTTCACTACCGTCAAAGAATGGAGGGTTCAAGCGCTTGAAGCTATTGGCCGCGCTGTTCCCTGGATGACCGCCTCTGGTCAAAGCATCCGCCACTGCCTGTTGCAATGCATCTCCACGACGATCTTGAGAAGCTATCAAGGTCCTGACGAGACCTACCAAAGTGCCATCATCAGGCTCGACAGGCTGAACTGGCTGGACTGGTGGTTCTCCGTCAGAAGGCACGACTCTGGAGGCTACTCCGGAATACTGGGCTTGATCTCCAGGTTGCTGCTGGTCCGCGGGAGGTGCTCCGCCTTGCTGGTCGGTAGGACCATGATCAATGCCGCTGAAGAAGACGACATAGGGAACAATAAGGAAGGACCAGAACAGATCAACGATACAAGCATATGATCAGGACAAGAATCCAGGGATTCAGAAGATACGAGCAGAGATCAAGGATGAATACCGATTGAGACATCTATTCGGTAAACCCTCATATATCTTGATTTACAAGACCTGCATGGGCTACCACTTAAACCATGTCACGCCCCAGAACCAGAATACTGGAGAGCGGGGGCAGACATAGCCAGCTACGTATATTGAAGTGCAACCCACCTCGCTATACGGTCACGACTGTCTAGGATACATGAGGGTTTATCTACAAGCCAGCAGTCTCTTAAGGTCATGAACAAGCCTAGTGTCTCAATCATAAGCAAGTAAGTAAAAGTCACAAGATGTATGATCATTAAATATACAATAGTAAGGCGTCCCAAACATTACATATTCAGTTGATCATGAAGCTAGTCGTACAAAATGTCCGGACTAGCAAGAGTTTTAGTCATACATGATCAACCCTAGGATCTGTTAATCATGTTACAGCCCGTAGGTAGACAGTAAGTAAGTACAACCGAGCTAAACAGGTGCTCGTCGGCTAAACGCCTCAAAAGAATATTTTTTTACAATAGAGTGGGAGAGCCAAAAATAACCCACTCGTTGCCAGGATTCCTTCTAGTGTTCACCATCTGGCAGGAAGGTCGGTAGATCCTCTGGAGCTGCTCCGAAATCTGGCCACACAAAACCAGCTGGGTCAGACCCCAGAAAGAGCAAGTGCCACAAAGGAAGCTTCACTTAAGAACTAAAACCAGCAATCAGCAAAAGATATAAATAAAAGTAAGAACTGGAATAAAAGTAGGAACTGGGAATAAGAAAATACATCAGGATGATATACGACGAGATAACCATGGAACTATTTAGATAGCCAGGTTACAACCCGTAAACCAAATAAGGACCGGGGTTGTAACCCTTCGTCTGAACAGAGCTTGGAATTCCCGCCATTTATCGGTAAAATAAATACAAGCATTCTGGTCTTGCAGTAATCTGGAACAGGTTCAGGGCAAGACTAGACAGGTTAGACTCCATCCAATCACTTCACGGCCAAGCAAGAATTACGGCTTGATACTTTAACTAACTAGGGTTGTCACAAGCCTAATTACTAACAAGATGCAGTGAGATTATTCCACAGCCACAAGCCCTGCAGACCATCCAGGTTCCCCGGGTTAAAAGATTAGAGTTGAATTCAGGTGGGTACATCGTCCAGGAAACGAATGTACCCTTAGGTAGCTTGAAGGGTGCAACACATGACAGTGTGCTGGAAATGTGCCCTACTCGACGGCAGGCTACAGATCCCAAGGCGTGCCCAGGTAACGGGATTGCCTGTAGCTGGAAAATCTCTTCATGACTAATGCATTAATCTAGTTATTAGCCCTTAGTTTATTTCAATAGGTACTCCTGACCGTGGTACTCAGGAGTCCCCTCCTAGACATGATGCAAGACAAGACTAGATTATTTATACAAGCACAATCGCCCACGGTGTCCAGGTTATTATACAGGTCATGTCATGTCAGGTAGCCGTCGCAACAGCTTATCAAGGTATAACATGTCAGGTTATCAGGTCAAGTGTACTTGTCAGAAGTGCGCCACGACGGGCCACTATCAGGTCATGTCAGGTTACTCATGTCAGGAGTGCACCACTACGGGTCACTATCAGGTCATACTCAATTGTCAATTCCAAACATATCAAGTAAAATCGCAATTATCAAGTTCAGGACAAAAGGCGTAAGGATATAAAATGGGCATAAAATATCTAATAAAATATTAATATATAGGGCTATAAAAGAGCCAAGCTTAAGGAAAATAAAACCAAATCTAACACGCTGACATAAGGCCAAGTCAGCCAAAGGCCATACGCTCAGTGCAAGCTACGCTCAGGCCAGCGTACACCTTGCTCGCTTAAGCTAGCGTACCAAGGCACGCGTACGCTCAAGCTAGCGTACGAAAGGGTCTAGGGCACGCTCACGCTAGCGTACGCAAAAGACACGCTGCCAACAGGCAGCGTACCAAGGCTAGCGTACGCTCGCTAAAGAGCAGCGTACCAAGGCTAGCGTACGTTCGCTAAAGAGCAGCGTACAGCTCAGTGGCGTAAGCTAAAAAGCTAGCTCACTGTTCACTGTCTTCTCCAAATGGCAAGAACAGCAAGAACTCTAAAGTTGAATCTAAGCTTCAACAGTCCATATCTTGGTCAAAACAAGTCCGAATCCAACTTTCCAAAGGTCAAAATTGGGTAGAATAAAGTTCTCTACAACATGGAACCATCAAAACTTAAAAACAAGCAAGTTTGATAGATCAAAACACCAAAAATCTAAAAATAGCAAGACTCTAGATCTACAAGAATTAAAGCCTCAAAATGGAAAATGACAAGTTCTAATGTGGTTTAGAATCATGAGGAGAAGCTAATGAAACCATCAAAAGGGGTTCTCTTGTGGAAGCAAGTTGCACTTGCCTATGGTGTTCTTGGTTGGTGGAGAAGAGTAATGGTGGGGGAAGGAGAAGTAAATGAGAATTATGGAGGAGAGAGAAGGTTGGTGGGGATAATAAAGAAGGGGGTTGTGGTGGAAATGAAGGAGAAGCATAGGCTAAGGTGTTCCACCCTTGGCCCATGATGAACCAAGCATTGGGCCGGCCGAACCAAGCCAACCCAAACCAAGTGTTAAACCAAGCCGAGAGCTAAACAAGGAATCAGGCAATACAGAATAAAATACGTATACGTATCCCAAAGTACGTAATACGAACACATGCATTACACCTGCTGACACGCCATGCATTGCGATACGAACGTAGCCACGTCTTTCTTCATGCCGTGCCACCAAAAGTTTGTGCGCAAGTCCTTGTACATCTTGGTGCTTCCAGGATGTAACGAGTACTTCGCGAAATGCGCCTCCGCCAGAATTTCTTTTTTGAGTTCGGCAGTTTCAAGAATGCAGAGCCTTCCCTTTAGTCGCATCGTCCCGTCTCCGTCTTCCGTAAAGTCAGTCGCCCTTCCCGTTGAAATCAGCTCGCGCATTTTCTTTAGGAATGAGTCGTCCTCCTGTGCGGTCTTTATCTTGCTAAGCAGGCTCGATCCTAACTTTAGCTGCGCTAGGTGCAGGTGTCGATACTCAATTTCGAGTTCGATACCCATCGCTTCAAGGTCCCGTCGTATCTCCTTGTTTATGGCCAGTGTTCCCATAAACATTCTGCTAAGTGCGTCGACCACCACGTTTCCCTTGCCCGGTGTATACTCGATCGTTAGCTCGTAATCTTTTATGAGTTCGAGCCAACGTCGCTGTCGTAGGTTGAGTTTCCGTTGCATAAATAAGTACTTCAGGCTTTTGTGATCGGTGTAGATTCTGCATGCCACACCATAGAGGTAGTGCCGCCATAACTTTAACGCAAAGACGATCGCCACCAATTCTAGGTCGTGCGTCGGGTAGTTTTTCTCGTGTTGATTCAACTGCCGTGAAGCATAGGAGATAACTTTGTCTCTCTGCATGAGTATGCACCAAAGGCCAGTTCCCGACGCGTCGCTGAATATCTGAAAGCCTTCTGGACCGTCTGGAAGTGCAAGGATTGGGGCTGAGACGAGCCGTTGCTTCAACTCTTGGAAGCTGGATTCACAGTCGTCGCTCCATTCAAATACTACTCCCTTCTGGGTGAGGCGAGTCAGAGGCGACGCTAGTTTTGAGAAGCTTCACACGAATCTACGATAGTAGCCCGCTAAGCCCAGGAAACTCCGAATGTCGCTAGCCGAGGCAGGTCGTTTCTAATCCACCACCACATCAATCTTCTTTGGGTCCACCGCGACACCTTCGGCTGATATTACGTGCCCGAGGAATGTCACGCTACTCATCCAGAACTCGCACTTACTCTGCTTGGCGTACAATTTATTTTCACGCAGAATCTGCAGCACCGTCTTCAAATATTCTGCATGCTCTTCCCGATTCTTTGAGTAGACAAGGATATCGTCGATGAATACGACTACAAATTTATCTATTTGAGGTCGGAAGACTCGGTTCATCAGATCCATGAACGCGGCAGGGGCATTCGTCAAACCGAAAGGCATGACGAGGAATTCGTAATGACCATATCGAGTGCGGAAGGCAGACTTCGATATGTCGTCGGACTTGATCTTTAACTGATGATAGCCTGAACGAAGATCAATTTTTGAAAATATTGCCGCGCCTTGCAGTTGGTCAAACAAGTCGTCGATTCGCGGCAAAGGATACTTGTTTCGCACGGTCGCCTTGTTGAGTTTCCGATAGTCGATGCATAGCCGCAATGACCCATCTTTCTTCTTCACGAACAGTACGGGAGCTCCCCACGGAGAGACGCTAGGGCGAATAAATCTGCGGTCTAGCAACTCTTGTAATTGCACCATCAGTTCCTTCAGTTCTGTAGTGCCCCGTCCCTACATCGTGCCCCGTTGTCCGTCCATAGGGTGTGCGAGAAAGGAACACTGTCGCTATCGACTCGGTCGGGACCGATAGGTCGGGATCGATCGAATCGATCGAACGGGAACGGTTGAATTAAGATCCATTCCACGTTATGGAATGGCTTCTTCGAAACCAAGTCCCACATTCAGCGGGTAGCGCCTCGAGGATTGACTCTGCGGCTGAGTCGGGAGAGACCTCTCGTTGCTCTGCTTTTCACGCCGCTTGTGTTGGTTTTGGCTTTGGTTTTCTGAATGCGTTTTCGTGAATGTTTTCGATGGTTTTCATGGCTTACATTTCGAACTCGCATTTCCTATCGAATTTCTTGCCTAATACAGTGTTCTAATCGGTTGCTTATGCGATTTCAGGTGATCGCGTAGGTGACGTCTAGCGCAGTTAACCAGTCTCTCGCCTCAAGTAAAAACTCAAGGTGAGTGGCTGACCTCCTTCGTCTCGACCCTCTATTTCAAAATAAGAACTCGGGTAATGATATTAAAATTAAATGAATTGCTTACAGAATACAAGTCCTGTATGTTAGAAGTGAAAAAGAATGAGTTGTGTTGAAAAGAGAGAGAATTATTTTAGGCCTGCAAAACAAACAAGTAAATGAATTGATTACATAACAAGCCCCAACGGTATCTTAAATACACCATGTTAACCTATCATGGTCATGGACAACTTGTCGACAAGGACGATGGTTTCTTCGAGCGGCAACCCGGGGCCACGGGACCGACTCGGCCTAGAAAGAAACAGGTTATAGCTGAGCTGGTTAATAGGCAATCGGTAAAACGGGGACTTGCATCGGGGCTCGCTACTTGCGTTGCAAGGGTCCCGTATTGCCAGGCTATATCCAAGATGGCTAGTTAATGCCAGTGACCTCCATATCAAACACTTGATATAAATTGTTATCAACTAACAAGGAAAGTGATAGTAAGTTTTTATGTCGCACGGTGCGCTCTGCCGGAGGAAATCTTGATGTAACTTAATGCTTCTTATAAAAATATCTAGGATGGCTAAAAAGACCACTAAAAGCAAGTTGTATGATTTTATCTAAATTCTTGAACCAAATGAGAGCCTGGAAATTAATTAGCCACTCGCCAGTACATGTTGATTGTACTGATCCTCGCTCTCTCTACAGGTGCGATAGATCGGGAGGAGCGTGCTACGTGAAGGGAGGCAACGCTCGTGTGTTTTGAAGCTTCGTCCGTGCATCGAAGCTTGGATCAAACTTTTGAAGACCCCGCTGTCGAAGGCCAAGAAGACAGATGGAGCGGCTCCCCGTCATCCCAGGTGGTTTTGTAATGCTGGTTGTAATCAAGGGATGAAATGTATGAAATGGCTATCTCGTCGACGTTCATTTTGTAATGGAGTCAGTTTGTAAAAAGCCCACGCGGCGCCTTGGTATCGAGTCTGTAAATAATGTTCATTATCAATAAAGCTTAAATTTCCTTCTCTATAATGTGTGTTCAATTTACTCTGCGCATTCTCTTGTTGTTGTGTTTCAGATAACCTTATGACTATGCCTTGTGCGAGCACAATTTAGGTTCGTACGGCATCACGCCCGGGGGACGACTATCGATTCTGCGGAATCGAGGCGTGACATATTGGTATCAGAGCACGGCTTTACGTCCTTGGCCTCTAGTGTCGAGTTTCTAGTCTCAAATCGTTGGTCTCGTGTCGATGAGATATGTCGTTCCATATGAGGGAGTCTGTAATAAGTTTTGTGACTAATGTATTTTTACCTTCAAAATCCTAGAAGGTGCGACGGTGAACGTGGCATTGAACGAAGAAAGTGCTTCGAGCGGCTCGAGTAGCTTGAGACCCGGACCCTCTAACGATGCCATGGAATGGATGTTGCGTATGCTGGAAGCGCAACAACAACAAGCTCAGGAGAATCAACGCCTGAATGAGCAACATCGACGGGAGACGGAGGCACATCGACGGGAGGTAGAGGCACGCCAGACCCAGTTCGAGGCCTGATTCGATGCACAATTCAAGTTGCAGCAGAAGCAGCTTGATACTCTTCAGCAGATAGTACAGACGGTGGTGGCCAACAACAACAACTCTACGACCACTCCTGCCGTGACCGAGCCTGCGACCAGACAAAGTGATGTCGATCCGGAGGCACCCGAGCCTACATATGCAACATCGAGAAGTTCTAACTTCGACGTGTCAAAATTCACAAAAAGTTGCCGTACTTCCTTCTACGGCACGGAAGATCCCTCCTTGGCGATCGACTGGTTAAAGGAACTGGAAGACAAGTTCGAGCTGCTAGACGTCGAAGAGTCCAAGAAAGTCGCATGTGCTCAACTTCTACTCCGGTCGAACGCGCACGACTGGTGGGCCGTGCAAAAGCGAGCGATCAGACGCGACGACGAGACAGCGGTAATTTCTTGGGCCACCTTCCGCGAGGCGTTCGAGATCGAGTACCTCCCCGAAGCCGTTCGACAAGAGAAGGAAAATGAATTCATGCAGCTAAGGCAAGGGAATATGAGGTGCGGCAGTATGCAGCAGAGTTCAACAAGTTAGCCAAGTTTGCTGGACAATACCTGCCTTCCATGGCGAGTCGTGCACGACGGTTCGAAGTGGGCCTACGGCCATCTATTTCCGCCCACGTGTCCGTCCCGCAATACAAAACGATGGGGGAGTCTCTCAACCACGCCCTCCGCCTTGAATGTCAATATCCTCCAGGTGCTGCCGGCGCTGTGCATACCTACAATCACAAATGCCCTAGCCACACAGGAGGGACCAACGTGACCAAGCGTCCGAACAATAGGCCCCAAAGCGGATATCGAGGGCGTAACCCAAAGCCTTACTGCAACCGATGTCATAATATCGGTCACACGATCGACGATTGCCAGGTACCAGAGGGTGGATGCTGGCACTGTGGCAAGAGAGGCCACATGCGTGCTGAGTGTCCAACCAGAAGGCCGAACCCAACGGCGCCCCAACAGCACCGTCCAGAGAATCAAGTCCCAGCGCCTCGAGCCCATCAACCTGCACCACAAAATGGCCAAGACCGTCGCCCCAATGCCCAGGGCCGCGTCTATGCCATGACCCGAGATGAAGTGCTTGCGTCAGATACTGTCGTGACAGGTATACTTAGTTTCAATAATGTGCCTGCTCGTGTACTATTTGATTCAGGTGCTTTGCATAGTTTTATATCGACGGACTTTGCCGCCGAGCACAAATTTCCGACAATATCAGTAGATCTCGACCTTAGCGTAAGCACACCTTCGGGCACACCGATACTCACTAATTTAGCTTGCACCGACGGGATTATCTGTATCGACGGTCAAAAGATCGGTCTTGACGTGATAGTCCTAGACATGAAGGACTTCGATATCATTCTGGGAATGGATTGGCTCGGGCCGTGCAACGCAACCATAGACTGCGCCGGAAAGACGGTCACCTTCCGTATACCAGGAGTGCCTAAATTCTGCTTTTCGTGTGGTGAGGCGTCGTCGACCTGCATGCTGATCTCGGCAATTTCTGCTCGGAGGATGCTGCATTCTGGGTGTGAAGGCTATTTGGCGTCCGTCCGAGACATGCGACAGGATGGTGCAAACGCGAGTCAGACCGACGTTGTGGCAGAATTCCTCGATGTGTTCCCGGACGAGCTACCCGGCATGCCCCCCGACAGAGAAATCGAGTTCAGCATCAATACATTCTCCGATACCCGACCGATTTCCAAGGCCCCGTACAGAATGGCCCCCACCGAGCTGAAGGAACTCAAGGTCCAGTTACAAGAGTTACTCGACAGAGGATTTATTCGGCCTAGTGTGTCACCGTGGAGAGCGCTCGTGTTGTTCGTGAAGAAGAAGGATGGGTCCATGCGTCTGTGCGTCGATTACCGAGAGTTGAACAAGGCCACCATCCGGAACAAGTACCCATTGCCCCGTATAGACGACTTATTCGATCAACTGCAAGGCGCCTCGGTATTTTCGAAGATTGATCTCCGCTCAGGCTATCATCAAGTCAAGATCAAGTCAGACGACGTTCAAAAGTCCGCCTTTCGCACTCGATACGGCCACTACGAGTTCCTGGTGATGCCATTTGGCCTGACGAACGCTCCTGCCGCCTTCATGGATCTGATGAATCGGGTATTTCGACCCTTCCTTGATAAATTTGTGGTAGTCTTTATTGATGATATTCTCGTCTACTCGAAGGACAGGGCGCAGCATGCAGAACATCTATGGACCGTGCTCCAGATACTTCGAGAACATGAGTTGTACGCGAAGCAGAGTAAGTGAGAATTTTGGCTAAGCAGCGTATCCTTTCTTGGTCACATCATTTCGTCCGAAGGCATTGCAGTCGACCCGAAGAAAGTGGAAGCTGTTGCTGATTGGAAGCGGCCTGCGTCTGCTAGTGAGATTCGAAGCTTTCTTGGTTTGGCGGGATACTATCGACGCTTCGTGAAAGACTTCGCAAAGATTGCATCACCACTGACTTGCCTCACTCAAAAGGGAGTCGCGTATGAGTGGTCGGATGACTGTGAAGCTTCATTCCAGGAGCTGAAACAGCGACTAATTTTGGCACCTATACTCGTACTTCCAGATGGGCCAGAGGGTTTTCAGATATTCAGCGATGCTACAGGCCAGGGCTTGGGATGTGTACTCATGCAGCGAAACAAGGTGATATCCTTCGCCTCCAGACAGTTAAAGTCGTACGAGAAGAACTATCCTACGCACGACTTGGAGTTAGCGGCGATTGTGTTCACGTTGAAATTGTGGCGTCACTATCTATATGGTGTAGCGTGCACGATCTATACCGACCACAAGAGCCTCAAGTATCTCTTCACTCAGAAGGAATTGAACTTGCGACAGAGACGCTGGCTCAAACTGATCAAAGACTATGACTTGACGATCGACTACACTCCGGGCAAGGAAAATATTGTGGCGGACACTCTGAGTCGAAAATATCTTGCCTCGCTGTCCATCAACCGCAGACTGCTACAAGATCTAGAAGAAATGGGCATCAATCTCCGGGTTCGATTCAGGGATGTACGGTTAGCGCAGCTGTAGTTAGAGCCGAGTTTGCTGGAAAAGATCATGGCCGCTCAGAAGGATGATCCGTACCTGAAGAAAATATGCGAGCGGATTTCGACAGGTAGTGCGACCGACTTTGCGGAAGACAAGACCGGCGTGCTGAGATTGAATGGCCGACTATGTGTTCCGGATGATTCAGAACTGCGAAAGGAGATAATGTCGGAGGCGCATCATGCGAAATATACCTTGCATCCAGGCAGTACCAAGATGTATAAGGACCTCCGCACGACCTTCTTGTCACGCCCCAGAACCAGAATACTGGAGAGCGGAGGCAGACATAGCCAGCTACGTATATTGAAATAGAATACATCTCAACTATACGGTCACGGCTGTCTAGATATGAGGGTTTACTACAAGCCAACAGTCTCTTAAGGTCAAGCCTATTATCTCAATCTCAAGCAAATAATATAATTACAAGATGTATGATAATTAAATATACAATAAAAGGCGTCTCAAATATTACATATCAGCTGATCATGAAGCTAGTCGTCCAAAATGTTAGAACTAGCAAGAGTTTAAGTCATACATGATCAACCCTAGGATTTGTTAATCATGTTTACAGCCCGTAGGCAGACAGTAAGTAAAAGTGCATCGAGCTAACAGGTGCTCGTCGGCTAAACGCCTCAAAAGAATAACTTTACAATAGAGTGAGCGAAACAAAATAGAAAACCCACTCGTAGCCCGGGTTCCTTCTAGTCGCCACCATCGGGCTGGAAGCTTGGTAGATCCTCGGAAGCTGCTCCGAAATCTGGCCACACAAAACCAGCTGGGTCAACCCCAGAAAGAGCAAGTGCCACAAGGGGGCCACGAAATAAGAACAAAAGCCAGCATCAGCACAGAAAATCTAATATTAAAACTAAAATTACGAAAACATGTCATGATGATATACGACGAGATAACCATGGAACTATTCCGATAGCCAGGTTACAACCCGTAAACCAAACAAGGACCGGGGTTGTAACCCTTCATCTGAACAGAGCTTGGTTTCCCACCATTTATCGGCAAGATAAGTAATACAAGTAATCAAGACAGGAAGCAATCTTGCAGGGGATCAAGACATGACTAGACTGGTTATACCTCATTCAATCAATCACGGCCAAGCAGATCCTACGGCTTACTACTTTAACTAACTAGGGTTATCACAGGCCTAATTACTAACAAGATGCAGTGAGATTGTTCCACAGCCACAAGCCCTGCAGACCATCCAGGCTACCCAGGACGAAGATTAGGGTTGAATTCAGGTAGGTACATCGCCCAGAAGACAAATGTACCCTTAGGTGACTTAGAGGGTGCAACACTCGACGGTGCGCTGGAAATGTGCCCTACTCGACGGCAGGCTACAGATCCCAAGAGCGCCCAGGTAACGGGATTGCCTGTAGCTGTGTCAATCTCTTCATGACTACTGTGTTATTCTAGTTATTAACCTTAGTCCATTTCAATAGGTACTCCTGACCGTGGTACTCAGGAGTCCCATCCTAGACATGATACGAGACTGGACAAGTGGATTAACAAGCAAGCAAGAAAGAACCACCCACGGTGTCAAGGCAAGTCAAGTTAAGTTATCAAGATAAATCATGTTAGGGTACTTGTCAGGAGTGCGCCACGACGGGCCACTGTCATGTCAGGTTGGTCATGTCAGGAGTGCACCACTATGGGTCACTGTCGTGTTATGCTAGTTCCTTGTCATACCGTGCCATGTACAATAGTCATTCCACACATATTAAGTAAAATCAAGTTCATGACAAAAGGCATAAGGATATAAAATGGGCGTAAAATATCTAATAAAATATCAATATACATGTCATAGAAAAGCCAAGCTTAAAGAAATAAAACCAAAACTCCAAGGGTCAAGGGTTAAACAAGGGGTCAGGGGAGCAGCGTACGAAAAGTCACGCACGCTGAAAGAGCCGCGTACGTGAAAGTCACGCACGCTAGTGTGCGTAAAAAGTCACGCACGCTCAAGGAGCAGTGTGCGTAAAAAGTCACGCACGCTCAAGGAGCAGTGTGCGTGAAAAGTCACGCACGCTCAAGGGAGCAGCTGCGTAAAAAGTCACGCACGCTCAAGGGAGCAGCTGCGTGAAAAGTCACGCACACTCAAGGGAGCAGCTGCGTAAAAAGTCACGCACGCTCAAGGGAACAGTGTGCGTAAAAAGTCACGCACGCTCAAGGGAACACGCTTCCAACAGGGAGCGTACCCAAGTCTGCGTACGCAGCGCTAATGAGCGCGCGTAGCTCAGTGTGCGTGAGCCAAGAAGCTCTGCACACTGCTCACTGTCTTCTCCAAACAGTAAGAACACCAAAGAAGAACCCAAAGCTTCACAAGTTCATAACTTGGCCATCCGAACTCCAAATCCGGATTTCCAAAGTTCCAACTTGGGTGAAACTGAAAGCTCTTCCACATAGAAACATCAGAACCCACAAAACTCCAACCAAAATAGATCAAAACATACAAAATCCAAAAATAGGAAGACTTAGATCTAGAAAAATGGAGACTCCAATTCATAAAAACCCAAGAACTAATGTTGATCTCCATGTCCTAAACTAGCAAATGGACAAAGAAAAGAGGGTCCTCATGTAGTGGCAAGATGCACTTGCCTAGGTTTAGGAGAGTT
Organism: Iris pallida; assembly: GCA_029216955.1. Classification (NCBI taxonomy): domain Eukaryota; kingdom Viridiplantae; phylum Streptophyta; class Magnoliopsida; order Asparagales; family Iridaceae; genus Iris; species Iris pallida. The sequence continues at coordinate 48,132 of JANAVB010004201.1, read as the reverse complement.
GTGGAGGAAGGAGAAGAAGAAGAAGGAAATTAATGGTGTTTATGAGGAGAGAGAGTGGTAGGTGGGGATTATAAAGAGGGGGAGATGTGGTGGGTTGAGGGTGTAGCATAGGGCTAGGGTGTTCCAACACATAAATCGAACCAAACCGAACCATCTCCAATAAAACCGAGCCAAGCCAAAACCCAAAATACGAGAAATACCGAAATTCCACAAGTTGAAAAAAATAAAAATACATGCCAAAAATCCAGGTACGAGTATAAATACGAAATACAGGAAAATATAGGAAATGAGGGTGACAACTCTACCCTCCTTAAAAGAATTCCGTCCTCAGAATTTAATCAAGGAGCTAGAGATTGTTACGACAAGCTACACTAAGCACAGGTAAGCTACACTAAGCAGTTCAATCATACAATCATACAATGCAAGCAAGGAAGGGAAAATGTAAGGCATAAGAAAGACATTATACCTCATGAGTCAAATAGGTAGGGATATCGCGATCGGAGGTCGTCCTCACGCTCCCACGTTGACTCACCTAGAGAGTGATGACCCCAAGCAACACGGACTAATTTAATAGTCTTGTTCTTGAGTATCTTTTCCTTCCGGTCCAAAATAGACACGGGCCTCTCCTCATACGAAAGGTTGGTACCAACAACCAATTCCGAATGGTCTAGGATATGGCTCGGGTCCGGAATATACCATCGCAATTGGGACACATGGAATACATCATACACCTCACTTAGCGACGGCGGAAGAGCGAGACGATAGGATACATCTCCTACTCACTCTAGAATATCGAACGGCCCTTTATACCTAGGACTAAGCTTTCCCCGCACGCCGAAGCGAATGACGCCGCGGTTAGGCAAGATCCTAAGGAATACATGGTCGCCGACAGCAAATTCTAAGGGACGCCGATGAGCATCGGCCCAATGGCGCTGGCGGTCCTGGGCAACTCGGAGGTGATCTCTGACCTTCCTGACCACTTCAATCGTCTGGGAAATCAACTCGGGTCAGAGCATCTGCCTCTCCCCGACATCGTCCCATGCTAGCGGGGATCTGCACTTCCTGCCATAGAGAGCCTCGAAGGGTGCCATCTGGATACTGGCCTGATAACTATTGTTGTACGAGAATTCTACCAGGTGCAGATGATTCTCCTATGAACCACCGAAGTCAAGGGTACAGGATCTCAACATATCTTCAAGGGTCTGGATTGTGCGCTCTGATTGGCCATCTGTCTGTAGATGATATGCTGAACTGAACTGGAGACGGGTTCCCAAACTCTCTTGCAAGCTACGCCAAAAGTAGGATGTAAACCTTGAATCCCTGTCCGAGGTGATGCTGACTGGCACACCGTGAAGCCTGACGATCTGCCTGAGATACATCTCTGCTAGCTGTGCCGTCGACTGCCCAACTCTGAATGGAAGAAAGTGTGCCACCTTGGTAAACCTGTCCACAATTACCCAAATAGCATCTCTACCGGCCGGAGATCTGGGCAATCCGGTCACGAAATCCATGGTTATATGTTCCCATTTCTATTCTGGGATCGGTAAGGGTTGAAGAAGTCCGGCGGGCCTCTGATGTTCAGCTTTAACCTGTTGGCAAACCAAACACCGAGAGACAAACCGGGCTATCTCCCTCTTCATGCCATTCCACCAAAAATGCTGACGAATATCCCGGTACATCTTCGTACCACCCGGATGAATAGAATACTGTGAACTGTGGGCTTCTGCCATGACTTCCTGTCTGATATCTCCACTAGGTACACAAAGACGAGTGCCGTGCCGAAGTGTACCGTCTTCATGGATACATAACTCTGGCCTTTTTTCTGCTTCACACTCTGCTCTGAGTCGCTAGATCTTGGAATCTGCTGACTGTGCCATCCGGATCCTCTCAACTATGCTGGACTGAACCTGTAGACTAGCCATCAATGCCACACTGGTAGGAAGAACCACTTCAATTCCCATCTTCTGAAGATCTGCCAATAATTCTGGTTGCGCCGTCAGGAAATAAACTCCGGCTCTCCTGCTCAATGCATCTGCTACAACGTTGGCCTTCCCGGGATGATACTGTAAATCCACATCATAGTCTACCAGTAGCTCGAGCCATCTCCTCTGCCGTATATTAAGGTCATTCTGGGTGAAAACATACTTCAGGCTCTTATGATCAGTAAAGATCTCCACTCTATCTCCGTACAAGTAGTGTCTCCACAACTTCAAAGCAAACACTACCGCTGCCAATTCCAAGTCGTGGGTCGGGTAATTCTTTTCATGATCATGAAGTTGGCGTGACGCATAAGATATTACCTTCCCATGCTGCATCAAGACACACCCCAATCCTCTGCCTGAAGCGTCGCAATAAACTGTGAATCCTCCGGTCCCATCTGGAAGGGTAAGAATGGGAGCCGTTATCAAACCTCGCTTTAACTTCTCAAATGATTCCTGATACTTTGCTGTCCAAACAAATGGCACACTCTTGCGGGTCAACTGGGTCATCGGCGCTGAAATCCTTGTAAAATCTGAAACGAACCGCCGGTAGTAGCTGGCCAATCCAAGGAAGCTGCGAACCTCTGCCACTGAGCTGGGTACCGGCCATGACTCGATAGCCACAATCTTCTGGAGATCCACTTCCACTCCTCCTCGGGTAATGATGTGACCTAAGTATGAAATGCGATCGAGCCAGAACTTGCATTTACTGAACTTGGCGTACAACTGATGCTCCCGAAGCGTCTGGAGGACGACCCTGAGATGCTGCTCATGCTCTGCTTCATTCTTGCTGTAGACCAGGATGTCATCTAGGAACACGATCTCGAACTGATCCAAGTAAGGCATGAAAATGTGATTCATGAGGTCCATGAATACGGCCGGCGCATTGGTCGCTCCAAAGGGCATAACAAGGAACTCCCAATGCCCATACCTCGATCTGAATACTGTCTTCGGGATATCCTGCTCTCTGACTCTGATCTGGTGGTATCCCGATCGCAAGTCGATCTTCGAAAACACTGAAGCCCCTCTGAGCTGATCAAACAAGTCATCTATCCTCGGAAGAGGGTATCTGTTCTTGATTGTCACCGAATTCAAGGTACGATAATCAACACATAGCCTGGACGTACCATCCTTCTTTTTCACAAGAAGCATCGGGGATCCCCAAGACGATCCACTTGTACGGATGAATCCTTTGGTCCTCAGTTCTTCAATCATCTTGTATAAAATCTCCAACTCTGAAGGCGCCATCCTGTAGACTCGCTCTGATACTGGTGCTGTCCCGGGGATCAAGTCTATAGTGAACTCAATCTCCCGTTCTGGCGGTATCCCTGGAAGCTCCTCTGGAAAGATATCTGGAAACTCTTCAACTATCCGGGGTAACTGCACTGCTGCTACTGCCATCCGCAATGCTGGGGAAGATGGCTCCACTGCGCCTCTGGAAAACGAAAACTCTGGCTCGTCGGGGATACTAAAGACAACTTTGCCAATATGGCAGTCTATCCTAGCATACTGGTTCCTCAACTAATCTATGCCTAGGACTACATCATAGTCTGCCATAGGAAACTCTATGAATCTAGCGGGGAACTCCCTACCGCTAACTACGATCCGACACGAGGAAAATACTCGATCTACTCCCACAAGACCATTACCAGTAAGTATATTGAGCCTCACTGATAATGACTCAGGCTCCAATCCTATATGTGTCGCGAATCGTGCAGACATGAATGAATGCGATGCACCAGAATCAAATAATACCGAAGCTGGAAAGGAGTTGACGAGAATAGTACCTGCCACAACCTCACCTGGTGCAACTTCTTCTTCTACAGCCATCATCATGGCCTGACCTCTAGCTGCGGGTCCCCTCTGCTGGAAACCTCTTTGCCTATTCTGGGTCTGAGCTTGGGCTTATGCATACTGCTGGGGGTGCTGTTGCTGGAATGCCTGAGACTGAGGCGGCAAGGGCCTCGAAGACTGATACTGCTGCTGCTGAACTGGTACTGGGGCCGGTCCTCTCACCGAAGAGCTAGAAGGGTTGGATGCTGATGAACCACCCCTATTTGGGCAAGCCCCTATCCTATGATCTGCTGCTCCACAAGCCAGGCACAATCCCTGTGCCCTACGACAGTCCGCCACTACATGGCCTGGCTTTCCGCAATGAGAACATCCCATTGCGGAAGTCTGCTTCTGCTTCTGCTGCTGCGGGTACGTCGGGGTCGAATGCTGAACCGACGTTACTGAGGCCGCCCGCCTCGGAGTTCCAATGGTCAATCCCCGAGCTGCCGGGGCTGGAGCTGATGATTGGTGCATCTGGCTGTGGGACCGCTTCCTACTTCCGGTCCTATCCACGATCCTCTGTGAGGTGTACTCATGCCTCCTAGCTGCTCTCAAGACTGCATCGAACGTCTGGTGCTCGAACTGCTCAACCGCCAACAAGATCTCCAAATGCAGTCCCTGCTGGAACCGCTGGGCCCTATCAAACTCGGTCGCCACCAAGGTGGGGGCAAACCTACTGAGTCTAGAAAACTCCGATGCATAACTGTCGACTGTTCTGCCTCCTTGCTTCAAGTTGGTAAATCTGGTCTGCAGGTCGTACCGAGCCACAGCATCAAAATACTTCGTCTGGAATCTCTCTCTAAACACTGCCCAAGCAATGGGTGCCACCAATCCTATGGCTTGCGCCGCCCACCAACTACGAGCTAAATCCAACAACTGCAGGCGTACCACCGCCACCTTCTCATTCTCGGGTGTCCTGGCTGCTTCCAGAATCACCTCGGTATCCTGAAGCCATGCATCCGCGGCAATCGCATCCTCGCTGCCGTCGAAGAAAGGAGGGTTCAATCGCTTAAAACTGTTGGCCGCCTGGTTCCCTGGATGTCCGCCTTGGGTCAAAGCATCTTGAACTGTCTGGTACAGGGCGTCGCTTCGACGATCCTGGAAAGCTATCAAGGTTCTGATGAGGCCTACTAAGGTACCATCATCGAGCTCTGCGGGCTGGACGGGCCGAACTGGTGACTCTCCTCCAGTAGGTATCACTCTGGAGACGACTCCAGAATGCTGGGCTTGATCTTCGGGTTGCTGCTGGTCCACGGGAGGTGCTCTACCTCGCTGATCAGCAGGGTCAGGTACAGTACCACTGAGAAAGATGACACAAGGAAACAATAAGGAAGGACCAGGACAGATCAACGATACAAGCATGTAATCAGGGCAAGAATTTCAGGGATTTGAAAATACGGGCGGAGATCAAGGGCAAATACTGATTGAGACATCTATTCGGTAAACCCTCACATTTCTTGATTGACAAGACCTGCATGGGCCACCACTTAAACCATGTCACGCCCCAGAACCAGAATACTGGAGAGCGGAGGCAGACATAGCCAGCTACGTATATTGAAATAGAATACATCTCAACTGTACGGTCACGGCTGTCTAGATATGAGGGTTTACTACAAGCCAACAGTCTCTTAAGGTCAAGCCTATTGTCTCAATCTCAAGCAAATAATATAATTACAAGATGTATGATCATTAAATATACAATAAAAGGCGTCCCAAATATTACATATCAGCTGATCATGAAGCTAGTCGTCCAAAATGTTAGAACTAGCAAGAGTTTAAGTCATACATGATCAACCCTAGGATTTGTTAATCATGTTTACAGTCCGTAGGCAGACAGTAAGTAAAAGTGCATCGAGCTAACAGGTGCTCGTCGGCTAAACGCCTCAAAAGAATAACTTTACAATAGAGTGAGCGAAACAAAATAGAAAACCCACTCGTAGCCCGGGTTCCTTCTAGTCGCCACCATCGGGCTGGAAGCTTGGTAGATCCTCGGAGCTGCTCCGAAATCTGGCCACACAAAACCAGCTGGGTCAACCCCAGAAAGAGCAAGTACCACAAGGGGGCCACGAAATAAGAACAAAAGCCAGCATCAGCACAGAAAATCTAATATTAAAACTAAAATTACGAAAACATGTCAGGATGATATACGACGAGATAACCATGGAACTATTCCGATAGCCAGGTTACAACCCGTAAACCAAACAAGGACCGGGGTTGTAACCCTTCATCTGAACAGAGCTTGGTTTCCCACCATTTATCGGCAAGATAAGTAATGCAAGTAATCAAGACAGGAAGCAATCTTGCAGGGGATCAAGACATGACTAGACTGGTTATACCTCATTCAATCAATCACGGCCAAGCAGATCCTACGGCTTACTACTTTAACTAACTAGGGTTATCACAGGCCTAATTACTAACAAGATGCAGTGAGATTGTTCCACAGCCACAAGCCCTGCAGACCATCCAGGCTACCCAGGACGAAGATTAGGGTTGAATTCAGGTAGGTACATCGCCCAGAAGACAAATGTACCCTTAGGTGACTTAGAGGGTGCAACACTCGACGGTGCGCTGGAAATGTGCCCTACTCGACGGCAGGCTACAGATCCCAAGAGCGCCCAGGTAACGGGATTGCCTGTAGCTGTGTCAATCTCTTCATGACTACTGTGTTATTCTAGTTATTAACCTTAGTCCATTTCAATAGGTACTCCTGACCGTGGTACTCAGGAGTCCCATCCTAGACATGATGCGAGACTGGACAAGTGGATTAACAAGCAAGCAAGAAAGAACCACCCACGGTGTCAAGGCAAGTCAAGTTAAGTTATCAAGATAAATCATATCAGGGTACTTGTCAGGAGTGCGCCACGACGGGCCACTGTCATGTCAGGTTGGTCATGTCAGGAGTGCACCACTACGGGTCACTGTCGTGTTATGCTAGTTCCTTGTCATACCGTGCCATGTACAATAGTCATTCCAAACATATTAAGTAAAATCAAGTTCATGACAAAAGGCGTAAGGATATAAAATGGGCGTAAAATATCTAATAAAATATCAAAATACATGTCATAGAAAAGCCAAGCTTAAAGAAATAAAACCAAAACTCCAAGGGTCAAGGGTTAAACAAGGGGTCAGGAGAGCAGCGTACGAAAAGTCACGCACGCTGAAAGAGCCGCATACGTGAAAGTCACGCACGCTAGTGTGCATGAAAAGTCACGCACGCTCAAGGAGCAGTGTGCATGAAAAGTCACGCACGCTCAAGGAGCAGTGTGCGTGAAAAGTCACGCACGCTCAAGGGAGCAGCTGCGTGAAAAGTCACGCACGCTCAAGGGAGCAGCTGCGTGAAAAGTCACGCACGCTCAAGGGAGCAGCTGCGTAAAAAGTCACGCACGCTCAAAGGAGCAGCTGCGTGAAAAGTCACGCACGCTCAAGGGAACAGTGTGCGTGAAAAGTCACGCACGCTCAAGGGAACACGCTTCCAACAGGGAGCGTACCCAAGTCTGTGTACGCAGCGCTAAAGAGCGCGCGTAGCTCAGTGTGCGTGAGCCATGAAGCTCTGCACACTGCTCACTGTCTTCTCCAAACAGCAAGAACACTAAAGAAGAACCCAAAGCTTCACAAGTTCATAACTTGGCCATCCGAACTCCAAATCTGAATTTCTAAAGTTCCAACTTGGGTGAAACTGAAAGCTCTTCCACACAGAAACATCAGAACCCACAAAACTCCAACCGAAATAGATCAAAACATGTAAAATCCAAAAATAGGAAGACTTAGATCTAGAACAATGGAGACTCCAAATCACAAAAACCCAAGAACTAATGTTGATCTCCATGTCCTAAACTAGCAAATGGACAAAGAAAAAAGGGTCCTCATGTAGTGGCAAGATGCACTTGCCTAGGTTTAGGAGAGTTGTGGAGGAAGGAGAAGAAGAAGAAGAAGGAAATTAATGGTGTTTATGAGGAGAGAGAGTGGTAGGTGTGGATTATAAAGAGGGGGAGATGTGGTGGGTTGAGGGTGTAGCATAGGGCTAGGGTGTTCCAACACATAAAACCGAACCAAACCAAACCATCTCCAATAAAACCGAGCCAAGCAAAAACCCAAAATACGAGAAATACCGAAATTCCACAAGTTGAGAAAAATAAAAATACATGCCAAAAATCCAGGTACGAGTATAAATACGAAATACAGGAAAATATAGGAAATGAGGGTGACACTTCTGGTGGCACGGAATAAAGAGAGATGTGGCGCTCTTTGTGTCACAATGCATGGCCTGTCAGCAGGTGAAAGCTGAGCATCAGCGACTGGGCGGGGAGATGCAGAACCTCGCTATTCTCGAGTGGAAGTGGGATCACGTCACTATGGATTTTATTGTTGGCCTGCCGAAGACACCACGGGGGAACGACGCCATCTGGGTCATCGTCGATCGATTAGCCAAGTCAGTGCACTTTATCGCCATCAAAGTTACTTGGAGCGTTGATCGCCTGGCACAGATTTATCTTGACGAGATAGTACGGCTGCACGGAGTTCCAGTATCCATCGTCTCTGATCGAGATTCACGGTTCATGTCGCGATTCTGGAGTAGCCTTCAGTCGGCACTGGGTACCAAGTTACAGTTCAGCTCAGCTTACCATCCTCAGACCGACGGCCAAACGGAGCACGTTAATCAGATTCTCGAAGACATGCTACGGCTCTGCGCAATTGACTTCAAATCAAGCTGGGACGTCCACCTACCGCTGGCGGAATTTGCATACAATAATAGCTACCAATCCAGCATCCAAATGGTGCCGTATGAAGCTTTGTACGGCCGGAAGTGTAGATCGCCCATTTGCTGGGATGAAGTCGGGGAACGGCAGATACTCGGCCCGGAGCTGGTGGAACAGACTGTGGAAAAGGTCAAGCTAATTCGGGAAAGACTGAAGATTGCACAGAGTCGACAAAAGAGCTATGCCGACACCCATCGAAGATCGCTTAAGTTCTAGGTGGGCGATCACGTGTTCCTAAAGGTGTCGCCTATGCGAGGAGTTACTCGGTTCGGCGCGAAGGGGAAGCTGAGTCCGAGATTCGTTGGGCCGTTCGAAGTACTCGAGCGGGTCGCCCCAGTAGCCTATAGAATTACCCTACCGCCGGCGCTTGAAGGTGTGCACAATGTCTTCCACGTCTCCCAGCTGCGGAAGGACGTGCACGACCCTAGCCACGTGGTAGATTTTGGCCAGCTGGAGCTAAAGTCTGACTTATCCTACGTTGAAGAACCAGTTCAAATCTTAGAATGCAAGGATAAGCTTCTGCGAAGTCGAGTGATCCCTCTTGTTTGCGTACTCTGGAAGAACCATACGACGGAAGAGTCGACATGGGAACTCGAGTCAGAGATGAAAGAAAAGTTTCTTTCATTATTTTAAATAGAGGTAGGTTATGTTCTTAAGTTTCGAGGACGAAACTTATTTTTAGTTGGTTATGGTGTAGTGCCCCGTCCCTACATCGTGCCCCGTTGTCCGTCCACGGGGTGCGCGAGAAAGGAACACTGTCGCTATCGACTCGGTCGGGACCGATAGGTCGGGATCGATCGAATCGATCGAACGGGAACGGTTGAATTAAGATCCATTCCATGTTATGGAATGGCTTCTTCGGAACCAAGTCCCATATTCAGCGGGTAGCGCCTCGAGGATTGACTCTGCGGCTGAGTCGGGAGAGACCTCCCGTTGCTCTGCTTTTCATGCCGCTTGCGTTGGTTTTGGCTTTGGTTTTCTGAATGCGTTTTTATGAATGTTTTCGATGGTTTTCATGGCTTACATTTCGAACTCGCATTTCCTATCGAATTTCTTGCCTAATACAGTGTTCTAATCGGTTGCTTATGCAATTTCAGGTGATCGCGTAGGCGACGTCTAGCGCAGCCAACCAGTCTCTCGCCTCAAGCAAAAACTCAAGGTGAGTGGCTGACCTCCTTCGTCTCGACCCTCTATTTCAAAATGAGAACTCGGGTAATGATATTAAAATTAAATGAATTGCTTACAGAATACAAGTCCTGTATGTTAGAAGTGAAAAAGAATAAGTTGTGTTGAAAAGAGAGAGAATTATTTTAGGCCTGCAAAACGAACAAGTAAATGAATTGATTACATAACAAGCCCCAACGGTATCTTAAATACACCATGTTAACCTATCATGGTCATGGACAACTTGTCGACAAGGGCGATGGTTTCGTCGAGCGGCAACCCGGGGCCACGGGACCGACTCGGCCTAGGAAGAAACAGGTTATAGCCGAGCTGGGTAATAGGCAATCGGTAAGACGGGGACTTGCATCGGGGCTCGCTACTTGCATTGCAAGGGTCCCGTATTGCCAGGCTATGTCCATGATGGCTAGTTAATGCCAGTGACCTCCATATCAAACACTTGATATAAATTGTTATCAACTAACAAGGAAAGTGATGGTAAGTTTTTATGTCGCACGGTGCGCTCTGCCGGAGGAAATCTTGATGTAACTTAATGCTTCTTATAAAAATATCTAGGATGGCTAGAAAGACCACTAAAAGCAAGTTGTATGATTTTATCTAAATTCTTGAACCAAATGAGAGCCTGGAAATTAATTAGCCACTCGCCAGTACATGTTGATTGTACTGATCCTCGCTCTCTCTACAGGTACGATAGATCGGAAGGAGCGTGCTACGTGAAGGGAGGCAACGCTCGTGTGTTTTGAAGCTTCGTCCGTGCATCGAAGCTTGGATCAAACTTTTGAAGACCCCGCTGTCGAAGGCCAAGAAGACAGATGGAGCGGCTCCCCGTCATCCCAGGTGGTTTTGTAATGCTGGTTGTAATCAAAGGATGAAATGTATGGAATGGCTATCTCGTCGACGTTCATTTTGTAATGGAGTCAGTTTGTAAAAAGCCCGCGCGACACCTTGGTATCGAGTCTGTAAATGATGTTCATTATCAATAAAGCTTAAATTTCCTTCTCTATAATGTGTGTTCAATTTACTCTGCGTATTCTCTTGTTGTTGTGTTTCGGATAAACTTATGACTATGCCTTGTACAAGCATAATTTAGGTTCGCACGGCATCACGCTCGGGGGACGACTATTGATTCTGCAGAATCGGGGCGTGACAAGTTCTGCTGGAGCCATTCGGTAAGGTGCCTTCGATATCGGCCGTGTATCCGGAAAGGTGTCGATGCTGAATTCAATTTCTCGATCCGGCGGCATCCCGGACATCTCGTCAGGAAACATCGGAAAAATCTGCCACAACATCAGTCTGTATTGTGTTTGTATTATCCGTTCGCGTGTCTCGAACTGATGCCAAGTATCCCGTACAGCCGGAATGCAGCATACGCCTCGCCGAGATTGCCGATACCATCATCGCCGTCTTCGAGACCGTACCGCACGAATAGGAGAACTCTGTCTCGCCAGGAAGACAAAACACCACTCTCTTCTCCGCACACTTGATCGTTGCACGACAAGCGCCCAACCAATCCATGCCCAGGATTACGTCGTAATCTTTGATGTCTAGTACGACGGCATCCAAGGATAGATATCTTCCTCCGATGCAAATGTGGCCATCCCTACAAATAAAGTTTGCGGGCATATCGACTTCCGACGGAGTGCCAACGCTATTGTTTATATCTAGTGATTGCATGGTTATTTTATTTTCTCTCGCAAAATCAGCAGATATAAAGCTATGCCTCGCACCCGAATCGAATAATACTCGAGCAGGTATATCTTTGTAGAGTAATATACCTGTGACAACCGTATCGGACGCAAGCGCCTCGTCCTGAGTTAAGGCATAAACTCGGCCTTGAGCTCCGTGGCGTTGGTTCTGTTGGTTGACGGGCACCGCATTCGCGCCTTGCAGTATCGGCGCTTTATGCGGATTCGGAATGTTCCTTGGTGGGTTATGTTGATTCTGAACTCTCTACGGGCAATACGTTGCTATGTGGCCTACCTCCATACTTGAAGCAGGCTCTTGTCAAGCAATCGGTGGTTCGGTGCCCACGCCTACCGCATCTACTGCAATGTGGTCCGCCATGGCCCCGGTTATCAAATGTGTTCGGACGTTTAGATATTCCCGATCCCCCGGCGTCGTTAGGACGCTTGTTGAAGTTGTTACGAACGACAGGCACGGCCCTTTGTGACATGCGGCCAAAGATCCGTTCACTATCAAGTGCGGCTTCGTAGGATTCACGATATGTTTGGCATTGTTGGTTCATGACGTCCCTATACAGTTTGTCGTTGAGGCCTTGCTGAAAATGCTCGCACCATTCTTCTTTGTTGGGCAGGAAGGCGCCGGCAAATTTTGCAAGTTTCGAGAAGCTTGCATCATAGTCTTCAACACTCATATTCCCCTGCCTCAACATCATGAACTCATCCCCCTTTTGTCGACGGATGGCACAAGGAACGTACTGCTCAAGAAAGGCTGTCTTAAACACTTCCCAAGAAATCTTTTTGTTGGCATCGGTTTCACAGATCTCTTGTTTCTTCACCGCCCACCAGTCGTGTGCTCTTAGTTGTAATTGCAGCGCCGCACAGGCCACCCTCTGGAAACCTTCGATGCAGAGGAGATCGAACAAGTCCTCCATCTCTGCGAGCCATCCTACTATCACGTCGGGCTCTGCTCGGCCGTTGAACTTCGACGGATTCATTTTGCGAAACTCCTTCACTTTGAACATGAAAGGAGAGTTCATCATTTGCGGGGAGCCATCTTCCTTCTCGTCTTTTTTTTGATCACCTTGCTTTTCCTCGGGCTCTTCGTCCGTCGTCTTGGTATCGCCCGCCATTCTGCTTACTATCTGAGTCAGGGCAGTCATCTGTTTTTGTTGTGCCTCAAATTGGGCTTTGAATTGTGTCTGAAGCTGTTGCTGCTGCAGTTCCATCAACTGTAGCATCTTCTCCATAGTCATCTCGCTAGGGCCAGTGCTTTTTGTGCTCGACGTACTATCTACGGTTTGGGTTGTTGGGCCGACGATTTTCTTATCTCGCTTAGTCATTCCTACAAACAGTGTAAACCCGTTAGTATTTTTAAAAATATCTACGGGCTTACCTGTATGGAACTTGTATTTCATGCAGCATGCCGACAAGCATTCAATCAAGCCATCGCAACGGACATTCCAACAATGAAATATCTTTCGAAAATCCGAGGAAACATAACTGTGCTCTGATACCAATTTGTCACACCCCGAGTCGACAAACCGTTCGTCCCCGGTGTTACTTTGCCGATTCGATCATCCTCGCTAAGGCGTGATGCCGCACGAGCCTGGAGTTGCGCTCGTGCAAGGCAAGATGATAAGTTCTCAAATGGTTGTCTTTTGATTTTGATATTAATACGCCAAGTCGAAACTTCATAAATCACATCAGAATATAAGACACAGTATAGGAAGATAGAAATGCATTTCATTCATAGCTTGCAACGAAGTGCAAGTCGTAATTACATTGGATGCCGTTACGGCTACATTGATTGAAAAACAGAAAGAAAATACATTCGACAAGTTGCCTGAACTACGCTTGTCGTCCCATATATTTGCCCCTTTATACAAAGCCGTCGACTTGAATTGGCTTCAAAATACTTCTGTATAGGAAGAGCTTCAAAACGCCTCTCCGTACTCCAGCTGCAGTTTAGTTGGGAACGCCCGCCGCACCTGGGGAAATTGGGGGAATGGGATTAGCACACTTGCTAAGTGGACGAGACGAACCCACTCGTCTAAACCGACTCTGATTATTAGGGTAGGCATGCTTTAGAGTTGTCTTTCTATTAGAACTAAGTGAATTCAGTTCATATTCGATAGCCATTTGAGAAATGAAGCATACAGTAAAACATAGCAGTTTATCATATTTCTTACCACGGCCGTGCTCCTCCCTGCATGAAAACAGAGATAATATTTACACCTGCATAAGACAATAGGTGAGCATGCTACTATCTTATATGCGGTCATTGATGTTACACATCATATGGGACTATCTCAATAGCATTTCGGCCCGCTCAGTCTAGGTTGCAAGCCTGACAGACGGTCCGAAATGCATCAGTGCCGAAGCACGATTAATCATTCCCCCTAGGTCAAGTCGATTCTGATGCCCCAGATATCGATTCGAGGAAAATATCAACTTGTGCACAAGCTGTCCATGACCATGCCAATGCGTGAACAGTTTATATATGCAACCAATTTTGTATAGCGCGGACAGTATTGAACGACATTATCATTTCCCCCAATACATGCAACGTTTCATTTTCCCCAAGCCGTACTCCGATTTAGCGTCCCGTAGGCACCAAATTGTTCGAGGCATCATAACCCACGATCGACGTTTCATAATATTTTGCAGCACGTGAAATAGTCTATCTTTTTACGAGAACCTTAAACTTTTTCGACTATGTGAGAAACTTGTATTTTTCAGAATAAATCGATACATTTTTTCAAGTTCTTGACTTAGTGGATTGGCATGCAATTAACTTGGCATCGTTCGATTTGAATGAATTCGAAGCAAGGAATATGTTTGCGGGACAAAATAGAAAAGAAGGCCGAATCACCTACCAGTTACTTTGCTTTGTGCCGGTCGTCGAAGCGCTACGCAACGTCAATCCTTAGTTATGCGAGCTCCTGTAATGGCACCAACGCTTTGTTAAAATTCCTTCTTTCCCCCTTGCATCAAAATTATAATTGCATCCTTGAAAACGACACGAAAGCACTTCATCAAGCCTAGCGGTAAAGCTCCAAGAAAACCATACAACGGTCCGGTCCCGTCGAAGGGACTCTTATAGAGAGCTCACGTGCCGAGACGTAGCCCGCTGCATCTAGGACTTATTCCAACAGAAGTCGTTCCATTAGTTGGATCGATTCTCGTAACTTCCGTCCAAATCGATTTGAATCGATGCCGCAAGGCGTTAACGTTTACCAAGCTTAGCGATCAAGTCAGATGGCCATCTAAGTTTCCGACCGATCTGACTCGGCGCAAGCATATTAAGAAGTTCCGTCGCCTATCGAAAGCTGGGGCGCTACATATATGATTTGGTCACTGACTCCCAGAGCCATCCTGGACTCCTTTAGCTTGTTAGGCGACCGCCCTTGCCAGGTGGGTAGCTTGCCCCGCTGGCAAGACTCTGCGCTAACTTATGCGGTCATCCAGCATGTGCTAATGCTGCTTCTCAAGAACCGGTCCCCTTCCGTCGGGCTACCGTTCGAGGAAACTCTACCTTGTCGACAAGTTGTCCATGACCATGCAAGACTCGACTCAACTGACTTCTCACACAATCATTCCACCTCTAGTGTTATCATCTCTTTCAAGGCCAAGTTCAATACGTCTCACCTCTGAGATCTTGCCTCGACGACCCGTAGTCGCGAGCATTCTTCTTTCTTGCCCTATCATTTTACTCAACTCAAGAACAACTATTTACAACACTTTCCAAATTCAATGAATCAATCATGGCCCGTGCTTGAAAACACTAAGTCTGTGACATCGTGCCTTAAACCAACTTGAACTCTACGCGACGCCACCGCCCAAGACATACTCTATATGACGGGCTTGAAACCGTAAGACTAAGTTGTCATACCCAGCCGTAGAACTTGTAGGACAGTGCTTGGAATGACTTAGGTCGACCACTATCACTTTGCCTAACTTCACCAAGCCTACAACTTAACTCAAGGGACGAGCAAAGGCTATGCCAAGCCTTGCATCATGGAAACGTGCATGCTTTATCGAGCATTTATGCGGGCGACGCCTATGACTTAGGCTACGTTCATACTTTGCCAAATTTACCAACTTTCCTTCCCCCAAGCCACGGGACGAAGGATCGAGTGTCATTTTCAAAGCACGTCGTGCACCAACTCTAAGCCGACCGTGGGACGTTTTCCATGTTCTGACTCATTTCGACCCGTCGGGATTATTCCCTTAGCTATGTGGATTCATCTCTTTTATTATTAAGCCTACTTGTGCAAGTTGAAAACACACGATTTATTATGTGAAGGCAAAGATGAGAAGAGTTCACCGAAACTACCCCACCTGAGCGAGCGGTCGCCTTGACCGAGCGATGTCTTTGTGCAGCCGTGTCTTTGTACAGCCGTTGCAAGGCTAAGTCCGAACGTCGTCGACGTTCCGATTCCTCCGATTGACTGAGCGGGACGGGGCACTACAATCACTCCTATTATTCCTCCAAAGACTATGGTTCATTGATTTGGCTAGTCCATACGCCTAGTGACTGTCCTTTCATTCCCATGACATTGTCGAGTCGAATCCAGGACACGTCAAGTATGACAGTATCAAATAATAAAACTAACACAAGTATATCACATCACGTGCAACATAAACTGTGTATCAACCTAATCATGTTCTCCCATATCCCTATGATATACCAATTTTTTCCAACACATAATTCTCACAAAATATATGTCATTACATTTTCCTAAGAATTAATTCGTTCAAACAGGACAAAATATAAAGAAAGAATAATTTCTCCCAAACCGCTGATCCATTAGTTCAAAAAATTTCTCAGAATCTAAACATATTTATTAGAGTTCTACAAAATTTCATGCAAATTACCTAGCTAATTAAGAGTTATGATCTGTAGCCCTTGAGTTGCAGTTACCCAGATTTACTTGTAGTAACGTTTATTAGCATGATTCTTGACGGTATGCCATTTTTCTCCAATTTTTATTCTTGTATGGTGTCTTCTTCAATCTTTATTTCTTGTGCTGTTTTATGTCTTCCATGCATGTTATTTATGGTTACATTTGGCATGTATATTATGTATCTTGCTACGTCCCTTTTGAGGACCTGGTGATCTCTCCAGGTTATTACTGAAATCTGATAAAGACATAGTGGGAGCTACGTCTGGGATCTTCAGGTATCTTTAGTTGATGCCATATGTTATGTTCTTTCTTAGATATTTTCTTTCTTAGTTCATAGTATAGTTAGTGTTGTGGATGATGTTATTATGATTACATGGACATCTGTTTTGATTTACATAGCTTATATGTATTTGAGTCGAACTAAATCTGGTTAAATATGTAGCTGGCATGTTTACGTATCCTAGTACTACACATTTTGGGACTGGGACGCTACATCCTTTTTCGCTCACCCATATCAATCGTCTTTATGAAGGCTTCCTCTTGAGCCAGCACCGATCTCTCTGTTCATCTACTGCCTTCGTGGAGCAGGGCACTATAGTACGAAACCTTTGATAGTAAGTATGGATTAACATGTGGTGATTCATACATTAAAACCTTGAAGTTGATTCATAGATTAATATATATGCTAAAATTGTAAGAATTCACTAAAAACAAGTCAAAAGGTTATATTTTTTGAGCTATATTACTCTCTGAATACTTACGTACTAAAACTTAAAATATAGGGTTAAATTTACTAAATTAGCGCCAATATTGAGAAAGGAAAAATGGCCAAAATTAGGCAAGAAGTCTGATTTTGGACTCGATGCACACCCTATGAATTGAACTTGAATGATACTAAACTATTGTACTAGGTTTTCTATGCCCTATAGTTCCCAAATGGATATTCCAAAGCTACGCAAATTACTGCATTTTAGAGAAAAGTAGTCAATATATACTCAAGGGTTCAATTTTTTGACCCTGACACGGTCTAAATACTTAAACAACCTAGTATCAACTAGTGTAGTAGACTTTATATACTTAAGTATGTCACGCCCCGATCCGGGAAATCGCTCGTCCTCGCTAGATTTCACCCGAATCATCGTCCTCGCTGGGGCGTGATGCCGCACGAGCCTGGAGTTGCGCTCGTGCAAGGCAAGATAACAGATTCACATAGTATTTATCTCAAATTGATAACATAAGCAGCAGAAGGAAACGAAGTATAACATAAGAATCTCTTTTATTGATAACAAACAGAAGATTACAAAGGCTCTGAATAGACCAACATATATGCCAATTGGCTACAACGCTCATGATCTCTCTATAGCTCACAAAGGATTATATTGTTCCATACATTATGCCTCTTTATAGCCAACAAATAGTCTTCGACCGAACATCTCCATGTCGTAAGTCCGAACGCCTATGCGGTAGCTCCTCTTGAAAAGCTAAGGACTCCATGCCTCGGCGCATCCAAGCCAAGCCCCGCCCCAAGCCAATCAAACCTGAACCTGCACACGAACTAGTGGGAGATTAGTGCTTTCGTCCTCGCTTCGCACTGATCAAGTCCCGTTCGCACCCAAACCAAACACTAAGTATCTTTAGTGAAACATGCATCTTAATTTGTGATCTTTCTATTTAGCCTTAGGATCATTTTCATGGCATACTTAAATATAGCACCTTATCATAAATGTGTCCAATATTGTGTCCCTGCGACAGATACAGTTAGACATAATATGAACATAAATATAGTGATCGTGCTCATCTCCGTCCCATATCGCCTAGCCTGCAAGGGTTAGAACTTTACATAAAAAATCATGCAACTCATGCAACATACCAAATCATAAACTTAGGCAATGCATAAGGGTCGCAGGCCCTGCGCTTGTACCCAACTCTCATCTCATCCCACCGGCCCTATCTATATGAAGGTCACGGTGTTTCGCACCGTAGGACTTGGCATCTCTTATGTGTAAGCCTATGATCGCTTCGATATGGGTTGCTAGCCCAATATCCGAAGGATTCCAAACTTACTGATATCATAGCTTATCACAACACTGGACGGTCATAATCCGTCCGAATGATGTGCACCATAAATACCATACATAATTCCCTCCTAGGCCGAGCGGTCCCGGTGCCCCGGTCATACCTGTCCGAGGGAAGCCGCACCCGTGCACGGGTAATCCGAGTCCATTGACCATGCAATACGTGCCATAGCATACAAGTCATACATTCCAACCAATTTTCCGTTCCATAAACATAAATATATCCATTTCTTTCTTAAGTCCCTTCGGCGTTATGTCCCAACATATCCATATTGATGCACGACGTCCAACAGCTTAGACTCCTCGTACTCATACTCAACGCATTTCATTCATAGTTGTTTTACGTAGCCTAATTCCGTAGTTACTTAGTCATTTCTTAGCTTCCGTGCACGAGGGCACGCTTAACGCCATAATCAATGTTCTAGACTTAGTGTTCAATGTTCTCGGAGCTGTGCACGTGGTATACATCTCGATATTGTCTTTCAATGTCCTACCACCACTGCCCTACCGTTACCCGTACACTTGATGCACGTCGTTTCAGTTGTTCAAGGTTCAATGTTCTATTTTAATTTTCAACACATACTAAGACACTTAATCGCCGAGCCACGCTCGCTAACTCAATAGTAACTTACGCATACAATGATATGTTTTATTAGACGTGAAGGAGTAGGGAGAGAGAGTCAAGAACCCGCCCACCTTAAGTCGATACGCCTTGTCGTTCTGCCGAGTTGATGCAGCTCGATCTCCATAACTTGGTTGCATAGCTAACTCTTTCGACTTAGCCATTTCGTTGAACTATTCAACTTATTCGGCCTACCGTGCCCATGCCACGATCAGCATAAAAGCATAGCCTGCACACCAGATCAACTAAAATCAGCACTTGCTCAAACGGGGCTTATCCTTTGCATCGATTCGATTCATAGATTCTAATCGACTCAAGCTTACCTTTGGCCAACGTAACTCTGCATCGATTCGCATCGATACTGTCACGCCCCGATCCCGCTAGGGTCGTCTGTCTTACTTAGATCCCTGCAGAATCGACCGTCCTCGCTAAGGCGTGATGCCGTGCAAGCCTAAGTTGCGCTTGCACAAGGCCATGTACCTGCACAAAAACAACTAGTCAAGCAAAACACACGCACGCACCCATTAGTTAAGCAAAACACACGCACGCACCCATTCATTGCAGAAAACCAAATATTGGACACAGAGATTTGAAATAGAAATACTCATTTTATTGATAACTTGATAGGAATACAAGTACAAAGCTTTGCGAACTCAGATTTGTATTATAATTTGGCTACATGATTCTAATTGAAACACTCTTTTGAAATTAGCCACAATGTCCATACATCATATCCTTTATTACAAGCTGGAATTGAAAGATACCTTCAAAGGAAATGAAAACTTGAAACTTGACTGGAACGAAAATGAAACTTCGAGGCGATCCACAGCTCTACTGGGCTAGACGAGCTTCGGTACCTCACTTGAAATCCTCCTGTCTCCTTTTGCTTTCTGAAAAGGATGCCCACAACGTGGGTCAGCACACATCATGTACTGGCGAGCGGCTTTTGGTCGAACTCGCAAATCTCTGCACTAAATCAACATGTTGAGCTAACATTTACTAGTGATCTTTCTACTTGTCTAGGTTCTTTTTAACAATTCATAAGAACATGACAGTAGAATATATAATAAGCAACTTACCCTCGCCGGCAGTCATCCCTGCACAAAACCACGTTAGCACAATTTGCATAATGAGTAATTCATGAATCATTCTTGCAGATATTGAAGTTGTCATTCGGGTCATGCAGGTGGACTATTCTACATGTTGGTCCATAGGTTATCCCCATGATTAGCCGCTGTAACATCTTTGGTTCAGCTCGTCGCTAAGGACTTAGATATCGGCTACACTTTTAACATGGGTTTCTTTTACCCAGTGTGCTCATAATCTCTCTTAGGCCGAGCGGTTCTAGGTGCCCCCAGATACCACCCGAGAGACAAATAATTTCTTGTATACAAGTTGTCCGAGACCAAATACATGCTCTAGCCGTTCTATCAGATGAGACACACTTGGACTTATGCACAGATATACGACACATTTATTTCGTGCCTTCAGATTCATCTCAATACGTACAAGTTTGTCTGTATGTGTCTACATTTTCAAGCATACTAGTGACAAGCAGATGATCATTCTTATCGAGCAGATAGAGTAGCAACACATATTCTTGCATTAGGTTCGATTCAATTATCTTCTCTTATCTTTTGTTGGGGTATCGTTGATCATCGGGACAAGGCAACAGAGTGGACTAGAGATCATTTTTCTTAGGCATACAGATCAATGTTTGTTCGGTTGAAGCAACTCACCGAAACGAATCTTAGTTGAGAGAAGGAGGGACTTCACGCGCAGTTCACGAACAATTCACGCGCCCTACATTGGCACCAACAGTTGATTAGCATACTTTGTCTCTTTCTCTCAAGATTCGGAATGAATGCGAAATACGATGAAAGCGAACAATGAAAACCAATCATCGAAAACCAACACGAAAACGCATTCATCAAACCCAAGCAGCAAAGAGAAAACATTCAGCAAAACTCTTGGATTCATTTCAATAGAAGCCAATCCATCAATTGGAAAGATTCATTGCATTTCATCCGTGATCAATCGATACCGGCAAAGGTTTCACCAAATACTCAGTTCATGACTGAGTCAACAAGCCGTAGGTATTACATAGTGGACCGTGAGGAGCGGGGCACTACATAATAACCCACTGAGAAAAAGTTTTGTCCTCAAAACTTAAGATACAAACTCACCTCCACTTTCTGGATCAAGTAAGGTGGAGAGATTGCAGACGCGCGCATTGGTCCGCTGCGGCTGGTTATGCGGATTGTCTCGAAGGGGCGGTAGGCCTGGCAGCTGCCCACGCTCTTCATTATCATCTCTACTTCGATTTCTCTTCGGACAATTTCTGATGGCGAGACCCTGTTGGCCACAACGAAAACAAGCATGGTTTGCGGAACGACAGTCCTCCTTGGTGTGTCCATGCTTTCCACAGTGACTGCATACCAAACCTTTCGCGTAGCGACATTCTTCATTCGTATGTCCTCGTCGACCGCAGTGGGTACAGATTATTTTATTTCGTGGTTCCCTATCGGTCTTTTTCTCTCCGTCATGATATCTCTTGGTGGGCTGATTCCGACTGTTCTGCGCTTTATTGGACGCCTTCTTCTGCTGGAACTGTTCCACCTGTAGCGCCGCCTCAAAGGCTTGAGAATAGGACTCATATTCTTGATTCAACACACTTAACTGGACGTCGTCATTCAGACCTCCAACGAATCGATTTATGCGAGTCTGTTCTGTGGGAAGCATAACAGCGGCAAAATTTGCCAACTTAGCAAACTCAGACTCATAGTCCTCCACGGACATATCTCCCTGTTTCAGTGTGATGAAGTCATCCTCCATCTTCTTGCTCATGGCTGGAGGTAGATATTGATCCAGAAATGCCTTCTTGAACAAGGCCCATGAGATCTTTCCATTCCTAGCCATTGCGAGAAGCGCTGGCTTCTTCGCCTTCTACCAGTCCTTTGCCCGCAGCTGTAGAAGCATAACGGCACAAACAACCTTCTTGCCGCATGGAACTCCTATGAACGTGAACAGACTATCTATTTTATCAATCCAGTCCATCACCTTATCGGGTGATGACCTGCCTTCAAATTCTGGAGGTTTCGTATCTAAGAAGTCCTTTGGCCTAAAGGAAGTGTGCCTTTGCGTTGGCTGGGGCTCATCACCCTCTTCGGGCTCGATCTCGGGCGTTCCCGTTGGTTTCGTCGCTGCGGTGGTATCTCGATTTGCCGCAAGCGCCGTGACAAGCTGGGTCAAGGCATCCAACTGCTTTTATTGGGCCTCTATTCGGGCCTGATGTATCTGACTTCGTTTCTCATTGTCCTGTCTCTGTAATTCCAACATTGTCATGATCCGTTCTACCGGATCGGTCGAGCCAGATGGACGAGGAGGAGCCATTTCTCTACAAAATAGTATAACTTCTGTCAGTCTCATAAAATATTATAGACTTATTGTATGGGGCATTGGTTTTCATAACTCAAAATCGGGATACTTTTGAAAGCCGTCAAAGTACTTTATATACTTTTTCAAAATCGATATTTGTAAGAGGCCAAGGACGTAAAACTGTGCTCTGATACCGCTTTGTCACGCCCCGATCCCGCTAGGGTCGTCCGTCTTGCTTGGATCCCTGCGGAATCGATCGTCCTCGCTAAGGCGTAATGCCGTGCAAGCCTAAGTTGCGCTTGCACAAGGCCATGTACCTGCACAAAAACAACTAGTCAAGCAAAACACACGCACGCACCCATTAGTTAAGCAAAACACACGCAAGCACCCATTCATTGCAGAAAACCAAATATTGGACACAGAGATTTGAAATAGAAATATTTATTTTATTGATAACTTGATAGGAATACAAGTACAAAGCTTTGTGAACTCAGATTTGCCTTATAATTTGGCTACATGATTCTCTTTGAAACACTCTTTTGAAATTAGCCACAATGCCCATACATCATATCCTTTATTACAAGCTGGAATTGAAAGACACCTTCAAAGGAAATGAAAACTTGAAACTTGACTGGAACAAAAATGAAACTTCGAGGCGATCCACAGCTCTACTGGGCTAGACGAGCTTCGGTGCCTCACTTGAAATCCTCCTGTCTCCTTTTGCTTTCTGAAAAGGATGCCCACAACGTGGGTCAGCACACATCATGTACTGGCGAGCGGCTTTTGGTCGAACTCGCAAATCTCTGCACTAAATCAACATGTTGAGCTAACATTTACTAGTGATCTTTCTACTTGTCTAGGTTCTTTTTAACAATTCATAAGAACATGACAGTAGAATATATCATAAGCAACTTACCCTCGCCGGCAGTCATCCCTGCACAAAACCACGTTAGCATAATTTGCATAATGAGTAATTCATGAATCATTCTTGCAGATATTGAAGTTGTCATTCGGGTCATGCAGGTGGACTATTCTACATGTTGGTCCATAGGTTATCCCCATGATTAGCCGCTGTGACATATTTGGTTTAGCTCGTCGCTAAGGACTCAGATATCGGCTACACTTTTAACATGGGTTTCTTTTATCCAGTGTGCTCATAATCTCTCTTAGGCCGAGCGGTTCCAGGTGCCCCCAGATACTACCCGAGAGACAAATATTTCCTTGTATACAAGTTGTCCGAGACCAAATGCATACTCTAGCCGTTCTATCAGATGAGACACACTTGGACTTATGCACAGATATATGACACGTTTATTTCGTGCCTTCAGATTCATCTCAACACGTACTAGTTCGTCTGTACGTGTCTACATTTTCAAGCATACTAGTGACAAGCAGATGATCATTCTTATCGAGCAGATAGAGTAGCAACACATATTCTTGCATTTGGTTCGATTCAATTATCTTCTCTTATCTTTTGTTGGGGTATCGTTGATCATCGGGACAAGGCAACAAAGTGGACTAGAGATCATTTTTCTTAGGCGTACAGATCAATGTTTGTTCGGTTGGAGCAACTCACCAAAACGAATCTTAGTTGAGAGAAGGAGGGACTTCACGCACAGTTCATGAATAATTCACGCACCCTACATTGGTACCAACAGTTGATTAGCATACTTCGTCTCTTTCTCTCAAGATTCGGAATGAATGTGAAATGCGATGAAAGCGAACAATGAAAACCAATCATCGAAAACCAACACGAAAACGCATTCATCAAAACCAAGCAGCGAAGAGAAAACATTCAGCAAAACTCTTGGATTCATTTCAATAGAAGCCAATCCATCAATTGGAAAGATTTATTGCATTTCATCCGTGATCAATCGATACCGGCAAAGGTTTCATCAAATACTAAGATCATGACTGAGTCAACAAGCCGTAGGTATTACATAGTGGACCGCGAGGAGCGGGGTACTACAGATACCTCATCGGGTCAACGCAACTCTTCGAGTCAGCGACTCATTATAATGCACAGTGCGGAACGGGGCATTACATAATATACCACTCAAAATAAGGTTCATCCTCGAACCGAAACCAACACTTAATCCAAGTGTCTCGCTAGATCGTTTCACGATCTCGTGCTACTATCGTTGGAATCATACAACTTAGTTTGGATCATACACATATTTTAGGCGTCCCACCAGTATATGTATTTCAGCCAAGCTTAGTTGTAGGATATCGGGACAACTAACAAGTTCAACTTAAATCCTCAAGCACCAGCTATTCCGTACTCGACTTAGTCAGACCTTAGCACATATTCCTAGAGTCCTGCTCGTAACATCTTCGCATATAACTTGATCCAAACCATAACTTCGATCTCATAAGTTTCTCGATGGCCATCTAACGCATGCATTGCATTAAGCCGTTGCGCATCCGATCGCAACAATTCTCCGCAACGCCTATTCGCCCAACCGTTTTCTACCTCTCGCATGACTCAAGTCTTTCATCTAGTCATCCATAACATTTGGCCTTAACGACATAGACTGAGTCCAACATGTTACAAATTCTTTTGCCTACCATCCGTACTAAGTCTCGTACACAACTATCCCAACACGGCCCATGTTCTCGAACTGCCTACGCATCGCGTCTGGGGCTACCCCCGCTAGGTAACTGATCCAGACATCATGCTTAATCTCTCCCGACACAAAAGGTCCACTCGAGTCTACGATTCTCAAAGGCAATAATCTTTCTGACCCAAAGTCTCTTACGGTACGTCCATATCCTATTCTCGACCTAGTACGAATCCTTTACTCAATTCTCGAATCGATCCCAACTAGTTTGTTTCGTAACATAGACAGCGCGCTCAACACACATAGCCTAACCGTTACTCAAGCCGATCTACGACACAACTCTTAGGGTCGTTCTACTATCCGTCGGTCTCGTGCATTGCAGGATTCTTGCAATCGCCTTACTGCATCGCTATGCTAAGCACGTTCCTCGACATCTATTCAATCATCGACCAACCATGTCTACTTACGTACTTATTCGATCGATCATAAATTTCCTTTCCTGGCCGTATCGTTCTAGTCGAAGGCTACTCACTAACTTATGAAATACGATACTCATTTGCTTAGACTTATCCTCAACATGCACTTTATTATTCCTCCTCCTCGATAAAATTTCTTACGCGACTTCTTTAGGGTCATCCTATGGGACTTCAACATTCATTTGATTTGGCGGTCAAGTCTTCTAGGGTCATCTGCCCCGAAACTACACTCGATAATTGAAGATCATCAACGAGGGACAGTTACAACGAACCATGCTATATCCTATCGCGGAGCCAAATCAATTCCCGACGTTACTATTCGATCCCTCATGCACTACCGTCAACAATATCACAACCGAGCAATATTTGTGCACCTCGGTACGAGTCTATCCACTCATGGCCAATATCTGACACACTTCTAGGCTTATCGCACAATCCTCAAATTCACCTTCATATCAAACCACAAGTCGAGACATACAAAGTGCCACGTCCTAATTTTCTGAGTTCGACCATTCCCGTGACATGAATTACCATGTCCGCGCTCACGCGGAACGATCACTCCAAATTCGACGTGACGCATGTGCGAGGCTGGTGTTGCGCTCGCACAAGACAAGAACCTCAACATAGTGGTTATCCATGAAGCAATCCAAATACTTTTGATTTTATCCAAGTAACATCCATCCACTCTTAAATTTCTCGAAGCATTCCTACCGTCAACATCCAAACTTCCATCAACTTAACTTGCATCTTATTCATCCAACAACAATGCTCAACATAATTTTTGTTCATTCGATCAGAGTATCCCCGAGTTATTGCATATCGTCTTTGATACGCCTCAATACCATTGTCGATATGTATAACTTGAACATCTTCGTCTCTCATAAGCTCCAATTCGTTGCAATCACTGTTATCATCCGAACTCGAATACGAATCAAGTCTTGCACACATCAAGATTTATTCCGTTATAGCTAACTACCATAATCGTGACACAATTTCTAACTCATATATCCATTCTCATATCCCAAACTCGCACTTCCCGATCGTGCTACCGACTCATCGCGCTAACCCAAATTCGTTCGTACGATTTCCTTGTACCTACTCAATGTAAATTTGACCGAGTCAGCTACGTCATGCCCCGATCTCGGAGGATCGAAAATTAGCCACTGGGCGTGATGCCGTACAAGTCTAGATTGTACTTGTACAAGGCAAAACCATTACAGTTCCTGGTAATTCTCAGAAAACATCGATAACGCAGCAAAACCAAGCAGATAAATTGAAGTCACACAAGATATGATGAAATGTATCTCTTTATTGATAATCATAATGGATTACAAGACTTACATCAGAATACAGAGTTTATAATTGATTACAAGACTCTTAAATAACCAACTGAATGTATACACTTGCCCTTTAGGCTACAATTGAATATACCGACTTCTTTATATTGAACTTGCCAATATGGCTACAATCTCACTAGTACAACTGAGTTCCCCTGTTCCATACATTATGTCCCGTATAGCAGAAGACATCATCTTGAAAGAAGAGCTTCTGCACACCCATCCGATTCATCGATGCCAAGTACTGATTCACAAGATTTCCTCCAAGCAAACACCTGTAATATTGCCCACAACGTGGGTCAGTACATCATCAATGTAATGGCGAGCGGTGCTGGCCTAACTCACCTAAGAAGACAACACTAAGTAATCATGTTACAAAATATTATTAACAGTGGTCTTTCTCGTTGCCTTAGGGTCAATGTCATGTTATAGCCGATAAGAAGTAAAGCATGCAAATCTCATAGCCAACATAATTTAAAGCATACTGTTATCACCCTTTGGTGATTCTTACCCACGGTCGTCTAGCTATCCCTGTACATTTATAATACTTACTCTGCCTGCACAAGACATTGTTAGGAACAACATCATAATTCAGTATAAATATCACCATTCAGGTGATTCTTACCAACATGCGACACCCTTTCCTGTATTTGAGTAATAACTTACTCTGCCTGCATAAGACATTATTAGCATTGGACCTATCTATATGAAGGTCACTGGCGACACGCCATCCTGGACCGTCTTACAGGTATACAGCGCCCTTGCCAGTGCAGGTAGCTAGCCCCACTGCAAGTCCTGTATATCGTGCTACTACTTCAGCACTGCTACATCTTCAGCATTGGTTTCCCCCAGGACGAACCGGGTTCCATGGCCCAGGAATATCGTTCGAGAAACCACCTTGTCGACAAGTTGTCCATGACCATGCAACTATATACAACTTATCTAAGAAGAAAACATATAATGCATGATAAGGAAAACTAAGTAATTCAGCCACCATTCTTATTCATATTGCCATCTTGCCATCTTGCCATCTTGCCTTGAGCCAACGCTCACATAATCATTTGCCCAATCCAGGGTCTTGGCGTAATCAATATTCTACATCGGTGACAGGATAATAGAATATTGTTACCCAATACCTTGCCACATCTTTCCAACCAACTCAATGTACTTATCGCCCAATGCCTGGGACTTGGCATCTGTTTAGCAGACATTCATTCGTATGCAATTCAAGCATACTCACTGCCCAGTTCTTGGGTCTTAACATCTGTTTTGCCATCTATTCATTGAGCCAAAGTTCGATATACTCACTGCCCAAGTATTTGGGACTTTGCCTTCACCTGTCATGTAATTCATCGCAACATCGTACAAGCATACCATTTATTTAGCCACAACAGTTTACGTTCAGGTGATTATTATCTTTCATTATCTTTTCAAATTCCATGCAAGGTGTTATTTGAGCAACACAATAAGAAACATAGTACTCTATCCTTTATTTTAAGCGTGGAACTAAATGATCTTTGAAGGGTTCAACACTACTCACATTCATAGGACGATTCCCGCCACGATCGCATAGCCTTCCAAGCGATCCTTCGCATATTCCCAAGTCCAACAAGGCTTCATCAAACCAACCATCAAACATAAGGCATCTTGCGGGTCGGGGTACTACAATATATACCACCCAGAAAAAGTTTCGTCCTCGAAACTTAAAACAAAACTCATCCCCAAAACTTCAACCAACTTTTCATGAAACTTCTCAACGATCAACTTGTACTATTTAATATTTTTTTCGCAATCTTCTGATTGATTTCAAGTAATGTACCGTCCCGTTACAGTATTCCAATTTATTCAAAATAGTTTACCATCTTTTTGATCTTTCCTCCGACACTCGTGCAAATCCTTAGCACATGATAATCCTCCCCGTGGCTTCGTTTGAATTCAGCATATCACTTAGTTGGAATCATACACATATTTTAGGCGTCCCCGAAATACATGCATTTCAGCCAAGTTCAGTGATAGAGAAAACGAACGAGCTACGGTATAACTTCTCTTCTGAACATCAGTAATTCTTTTTGAGCATCTCGTATAATCCCACTTGTTTATTCAATATCTCAACCAACTAATAACGCAATAGATGTTACCAATTCCAACTCGAGAAATTTTCCTCAACCGATCCAGAAATTTTCTAAAGTATACCGACTTAGATGTATCAAGTATTCCTTTCAAGTTCATTGTCATCCATGCCACCAAAGTTGATAAATCCTATTGCCATATTTTATTTTGATTCCCCAATTCTCATCGATCGAATCTTGTACTCGTCATCGTTCGCATCCATACACTTTGTTTGCAACTCATAACTTTTCGATCATAATCCATCTTCCAAATCGTACCATCCTTCAAATTGTACCACCATTCCACTCTAGTAACATTTCTCGCTGTACTCCAATATTTTCTCGTATTGATATGCCAACATATTATCCTCTAGCATAAGCAACTCTCATATTCCAACAACATTAATTCTGAGGGTCATTCCGATTCACATTCGCTCTTGCCGATCTCGGCTACATGCACTATCCAATCCCGTCGTTACAATTATCCTCGATTTTGATCCGATCAATAAAATTATTCCAACTGTCTCAAAGCACTACCATCAATTTTCGCAGCTCAATATCAATCAACCAAATCCAACCAGCTTTAGCAATTTCCAGCATTCTAACAAAGGCAACCAAATTTGAAACCAACATGATCCGTCATCCCATCCAACATTATAATACTGAATTTTTCCAATATTTATCCATTCCATTCCGAAGCCTACCTTTCAACACATCTTACCCATTCTGACTACACTCATGCAACATCAATAGGGACATCCTACGGTTTTTCAACAGTCAACTTAGCATTCAGTCAAGTCTCTATGGTCAGCTAATCTAAGCTAAACCAAAACATTCAGCTAGCTCATATGAGATGAGTAGCTATCATG
The DNA here is from genome assembly GCA_029216955.1 of Iris pallida. Classification (NCBI taxonomy): domain Eukaryota; kingdom Viridiplantae; phylum Streptophyta; class Magnoliopsida; order Asparagales; family Iridaceae; genus Iris; species Iris pallida. Next base: position 18,366 of record JANAVB010004201.1, on the reverse strand, counting down.
GACATACTTATCTCTTATCTTAGAGGCAACCAATTCTCATCATAGGGGCAACTCTATTGTCTGACCAACTTAGGGACATGGGACACCACCCCAATCTTATGAACTTATTCCCAACACGAACAACTGAAGAACATAGCCAACCAATCTGAAACTTAAGCAACCAACCGACACTCTAGTCAACCAACAGACAATCTAGACAACCAGCCAACAATCTAGGCAACCAACCAACACTCTAGGGTCAAGTCTTTCTACCCGTACTCGTACTCGGGTCATACCCAATGAAGTCTCATTCTAGACTTACCCGCAATCGACAAAAATCTATCCGACAATTCTATCCAACAATTCTTATGGGTCACTTCCGAAGCTATCATATAAAACTCTTCAATCGAATATCCAAGCTTTCAATTTCTTTTTGCATAGACATAGCATCACTTGTTCAATCCGACTTGCATCCTCATATCATACTCAAATTGTCTATTCATCCGACATTGCTATCTCAATAGTTTATCACTCACAATCTCTTCCTTCGGTCTCTTCATGACATATTCGTTCCCATATTCTTAGATCATCGATACGGTCTGTACTCTCTTAACCAACAAAATAAGGCAACTACATGATCATATTTCTTCTGAGGCATCATTTAAAATTTTCTAGCACCAACACGGTTATCTCTTAGCAATTTACGTTAACCATTAATATTCGTTTTGCATCATCTCCATGTGATTCCATAAGAAGATTTACTATTCATGCACCGATCCAATCTCTATAGCACCAATCATCTAGCATTCATATATCGGTCATCTTAGTGGATATAACATAACTCATTAGCTAAGTTATAATCCAACAATTTTATATTCCACCAAACTTGTTATTCATGCGACAACATCATCTACCGACATGGTCTATTACATATCGCTGCACCTCGATACTTATTTATATCCCAGCCATTCGACTCTCGTAAGGAACATCTACTCTTTCATGCATCAAAGAACAAGTACTCATTCTCTATGCCTCAAAATAGTCAAGGGTCATAACTTGTTAATTCGCGACACATCAAATTTCTCTCAAGCACACTGCACCACGTGCTAAATCATCTATTCCTCAATCCCATTCTCAATCTTTTCGTTCGTTGATGCAACTCTCTCTGCATCTACTAAATCATTTACAACATCCCGATAGGCGTCTAACATTACCATCAAGTCTGTCGATATCCAACATGCAATTTCTTATACTCAATTCCAACATCGTTCAATATTCGGTCTATAGTTGTTCTCACAAAATCTTTCAATAGCAACACCACACCGTCATTACCAAGCCTACAATCCTTTTACCCAACTGATCCAAGTCTTTGCCTGAATCTGAAATTTGTTTCCTTACCAACCAAGGCATTCATTTCATATTCTCAATTCTCTTATTACCCAACATAATGCTAACCAACAAGGTCTAGCGATGGTTCACCCGAACACATCAACAATCTCACAACGGGTTATCCAACTTAACAATCAGGGGACACACCTAGCCGTCATGTATCAATCGTAAGCTCAGCTATAATTCGATACCACCCAATACCTTATAGGTAAAGCAATCACAAAATCATAAACACATCAAGGGTCAAGGGACATGTTATCATGACGAGGGTATATGCAATATACCACTCAGAGCTCAAGCCATTCCGACACAATATTCCCTCGCATCAAACCAACGTCCAATATGGACAATCCATCCTGTAGTGGTTATGCTGACCACAAATATTGACTCAAATTCTGTCGATTTCCATTTACTGAAATCCATGCACATTATGTTCCAACATACCATGCCATTACCCATGGTCGATTGCTGCATAACAATAGACTTCAATGAATCCCACACATAAGACATCCAGCATACATCACAAACTTATTATAGCATCGCATCATTGTTATTCTTTTTGGTATCTTTTTAGAAATTCAACAAAGCACACACATCACAACCCACATATTTAGACTTATTGTATAGAACACCCAGTGAGAGGTTAGAATGATCAACGGACTTTCAGTTAAGGGAACAACTTAGAATAGTTTGGAAGCAACACAGAATAATCGTAGAAGCACTATGAATCATCATAGAGGCAACTTTGATTTCATCGCGGAAGCAACTTTGAGTATTCGCGGAAGCAACTTTGATTCACCACGGAAGCAACTTTGAATAATCGCGAAAGCAATCTTTGAATTATCTTAGTAGCAACATTGATTTGAAACAAATCGAATAAGAATCCAAGGACATAAAGCCGTGCTCTGATACCATTATGTCACGCCCCGATCCCGGAGGATCGAAAATTAGCCACTGGGTGTGATGCCGTACAAGTCTAGATTACACTTGTACAAGGCAAAACCATTACAGTTCCTGGTAATTCTCAGAAAACATCGATAATGTAGCAAAACCAAGCAGATAAATTGAAGTCACACAAGATATGAAGAAATGTATCTCTTTATTGACAATCATAATGGATTACAAGACTTACATCGGAATACATAGTTTACAATTGATTACAAGACTCTTGAATAACCAACTGAATGTATACACTTGCCCTTTAGGCTACAACTGAATATACCGACTTCTTTACATTGAACTTGCCAATATGGCTACAATCTCACTGGTACAACTGAGTTCCCCTGTTCCATATATTATGTCCCGTATAGCAGAAGACATCGTCTTGAAAGAAGAGCTTCTGTACACCCATTCGATTCATCGATGCCAAGCACTGATTCACAGGATTTCCCCCAAGCAAACACCTGTAATATTGCCCACAACATGGGTCAGTACATCATCAATGTACTGGCGAGCGGTGCTGGCCCAACTCACCTAAGAAGATAACACTAAGTAATCATGTTACAGAACATTATTAACAGTGGTCTTTCTCGTTGCCTTAGGGTCAATGTCATGTTATAGCCGATAAGAAGTAAAGCATGCAAATCTTATAGCCAACATAATTTAAATCATACTGTTATCACCCTTTGGTGATTCTTACCCACGATCGTGTAGCCATCCCTATACATTTATAATACTTACTCTGCCTGCACAAGACATTGTTAGGAACAACATCATGATTCAGTATAAATATCACCATTCAGGTGATTCTTACCAATAGCCGACATCCTTTCCTGTATTTGAGTAATAACTTACTCTGCCTGCATAAGACATCATTAGCATTGAACCTATCTATATGAAGGTCACTGGCGACACGCCATCCTAGACCGTCTTACAGGTATACAGCGCCCTTGCCAGTGCAGGTAGCTAGCCCCACTGCAAGTCCTGTATACCGTGCTACTACTTCAGCATTGGTTTCCCCCAGGACGAACCGGGTTCCATGGCCCAGGAATACCGTTCGAGAAACCACCTTGTCGACAAGTTGTCCATGACCATGCAACTATATGCAACTTATCTAAGAAAAAAACATATAATGCATGATAAGAAAAACTAAGTAATTCAGCCACCATTCTTATTCATATTGCCATCTTGCCTTGAGCCAACGCTCACATTATCATTTGCCCAATCCAGGGTCTTGGCGTAATCAATATTCTACATCGACGACAGGATAATAGAATGTTGTTACTCAATACCTGGGACTTAGCATCTGTTTAGCAGACATTCATTCGTATGCAATTCAAGCATACTCACTGCCCAGTTCTTGGGTCTTAACATCTGTTTTGCCATCTATTCATTGAGCCAAAGCTCGATATACTCACTGCCCAAGTATTTAGGACTTTGCCTTCACCTGTCATGTAATTCATCGCAACAACGTACAAGCATACCATTCATTTAGCCACAACAATTTACGTTCAGATGATTATTATCTTTCATTATCTTTCCAAATTCCATACAAGGTGTTATTTGAGCAACACAATAAGAAACATAGTACTCTATCCTTTATTTTAAGTGTGGAGCTAAATGATCTTTGAAGGGTTCAACACTACTCACATTCATAGGACGATTTCCGCCACGATCGCATAGCCTTCCAAGCGATCCTTCGCATATTCCCAAGTCCAACAAGGCTTCATCAAACCAATCATCCAACATAAGGCATCTTGCGGGTCGGGGCACTACAAGCTATTTCCTCAATGTAACATTCCCTCGCCATGCTCAGCCTATCGTTCAACTTATACTTAACGAACTTTCATCCGATGTATTATCCTTAGGTACGACTTCGCACATAATTGTTCGACTCAATTCATCGAAGCATACTTGCATCGACTTCTCTCAAGTCATTCCCACTCAAGTCTCGGTACTACTCCGTCCGTTGAGGACAAAACATATCGTAACAATACAATTGTCTCGACGTAACCTATCGCAAGTCACCAATCGGCTTAACATAGCTATCGCTAAGTGGTACTCCATATACCACTCAGGAATCGAGCCTATTATTATCGATAAAACACTTTGTTATACTGATCGCACAAGTGGTATTGCATATACCACTCAAAATTGAGTCATTACTCGACTTTACACTCCGCATAGGTCCGACATCTATCTTCCAATCAACTATCCCGTATGGCGATCCTTTCGATCCCAGCTCTAGCGTTCTTCTCACTCGAGTTGGCACAACAACCGGGCTAATATGCACAATCGTTCACTTAAGTTTGACATACATTCAATCTAACCGTACCATGGTGATCATATCGACCACACCCATAATATTTGCTTATCCAAAGCCTGACACGACATTCGGCCAACATACACGTTCGCCTACTTCGAAACTCAATTCCATACGGTCAACTTACAAGTTCGCCTACTCAAGTTTGACTTAGTGACCAACTCGACTCGTTACTATCGCATCCGCGATCTTCCAATCTCACTCGTTGCAACTCGTACAACAACTCATTCTCGATACTTAAGGTCATTGCTCAATCTCGTTTAACGTATCGCTATTCATCCGTATGGCCATACAATATGTATCATACCATGTCGACTCGTTGTACCGATGCAACGAATGATTCACGACTTGCTGTGTCACGCCCCGATTCGTAGAGTCATTTATTCACATATTTTGTCTCTTAGAATCAATCGTCCTCGCTTGGGCGTGATGTCGTACAAGTCTGGTATTACACTTGTACAAGGCAAAGATGGTACATAATTGATTTTCTTCAAATAAGAACACATCGCAGCGGCAGAAGCAGATAAATTGAATTTAGTGAGGACAATCTTTCTCATTGAATAGAAGTACATCACTTCTTTATAGCAGCGGAGATAAAAGGATAACTTGAAGTCACACAGAGACATATAGAACTTTATTCTCTTTATTGATAATTGAAGAACAGTACAAGACTTGTATTGAAGTACAATGCTTACAACACATCTTACTTTACATTGAAAACCAACTGAACAATGCTATACAACTTACATTTGATATTTGGGATACATTGGATTACAACTCGATATACCGACTTGGCTTACAACTCACTGGTATCACTGATTACAATGTTCCATACACTATGCCCTTTATAAACATAAGACATTATCTTGTACAAGGAGAGCTTTTGTATGCCCAACAAATCTTCGATGCCGCGGGACCAATCAAGCCAATCTTCGTGTGTAGAACATTCCAAGCACGAGCACCTACCCACAAAACATGGGTCAGCACATCATTTATGTACTAGCGAGCAGAATCCAACCCACTCACCTAAACCAACATTTAAGTAACCATTTAAGCAGCATTTATTAGAATGATCTTTCTATTTGGGGCCTAGTATCAGTTTACAATTCTTGAGCAGAAACATTGAAGTAAGTAAACATGTCTTAGCATGGTATAACATTTTTTTGTGTAAGGCATCATCTAAGCAACATTGAGTTAACTCGTTGAACATATTATAGAAATACTTTATGAAGGCATCCTTTAGCATACTTGGTGTTATCATTCAACAGGTTATGGCAATGATCTAAAAGGCAATGCATCAGCAAATTCACATTTAACATGTTGAGCATGTTATAGAGTTCTCATTTTAAAGGCAACAACACAACATCACTTCATTTAGCATGTTAAGCAGGCAAGTTGAACCAATATATACAATATCACAATTATGTGATTCATTACCGATAGCCGACTTCTCATACCTACATCAAATACAGGTTATCAGATATACTTACGTTGCCTACACAAAACATTCATTAGCATGCATCCTGACTACATGGTCACTGGTGTTGTTAAACCATATGAACTCTTTTTATTTCATTTCATTTCAAGATAATGCGGTCAGCATAGTAGGTGGCGAGCCTCTATGCCACCCCGCCTTATCCTTGCTCCCATAGCACTCATCATTATTTCCTCCTAGGCCGAATCGGTCCCCAGGGACCTAGAAACCGTTTGAGGAAATTAAAACTCAAACCTTGTATACAAGTTGTCCATGACCATGCGAATGCGTGTCCGACTCGATTGTGAACAAAATCGTATGGTAAAATATATTAAAGAAAGTAAAGGCAACAGTGCATCATTAGTCATATTCAATGACTTATTCATTTTATCATTACCATCATTTCATTTGGTGATCTCAAGGACCCCATACTTCATCATTATTCATTTATTGCTTCATTGCAATGTTTTTCATATCGTTCCTTTCGATAAGGAACATAACATTCATTCATTCTTTCATTGCTTATTAGGGACATGTAACATTTCATATTCTTGGAACAGTTATACAGAGAGTACATGATTCTAGTGTTTCATTCAGTTCATTGGGTCGATAGCATAGCCAGTTCATTTCTTATTCTATCATTCATAAGACATCTCATTATTCAAGTGTCTACTTATTCCGGCAGCGATAAGCATAAGGGGCAATGTTATTAATTCATTCTCAGGCCTCAATCACATTAGCAGTTCAATGTGTGGTACATTTTAATAATTCTCAACATAGGCATCTCTATTATTTAGCAACTAAAATATGGGACATTTAGGGACAATTCATAGCATTTCAATACTTCATTTATTAAACATGAAGGAGTAAGGAGGAGGAAGGACAGTTCCACTCACTTGCAATAAAGGGTCTTCCTGATCCGATCACACATAATTCCGCTAAGCGTAGCTCCACCAGCGAGCCACGTTCCAATACCCATTCCGTCTATCCAGCTAAGAGAGACTGCATCAGTCTCAATTCTTCCGATTCCCAATATAAGTCTCGGTCTAACATTCTGATAGCATCAAATAAGCCAACCAAATGTCTCGTGCGGAGCGGGGCATTACATGCTGCACTCCGTGTAACCAACAACACATCACCGTTCGCATAGCAACATAACATGCATCGCCTCACATATCGACCCGTTGTACTTCGTGTAACCAACAACACATATCTCCTCGCACTTCGTACGACCAACAACACATAACTTCTCGCATTTCGTGCGATCAACAATATGTATATCATTGCACTTCATGCAACCAACATTACCATATTCGTTGCACTTCGTGCGACCAACATTCCATAACCCGTTGCACTTCGTGCAACCAATATTCTCCGATGGCACACGGAGATAGCGCGATAGTCACGACATACTTGTGGCAGACGTACTCACTTAATATAGACTTATTGTATAGAACATCCGATGTAGCGTCGAGCAGATCCATGAGCCATGCGGTTGCGCAAACAACTTAGGGTCAACTGAATTCGACAGCGAAGCAACTGAGGGTCAAAGAGATTCGTGCACGGTCCAGAGGATGGAACTGCTCTGATACCAACTTGTTACGCCCCGATCCGGGAAATCGCTCGTCCTCGCTAGATTTTACCCGAATCATCGTCCTCGCTGGGGCGTGATGCCGCACGAGCCTGGAGTTGTGCTCGTGCAAGGTAAGATAACAGATTTACATAGTGTTTATCTCAAATTGATAACATAAGCAGCGGAAGGAAACGAAGTATAACATAAGAATCTCTTTTATTGATAACAAACAGAAGATTACAAAGGCTCTGAATAGCCCAACATATATGCCAATTGGCTACAACGCTCATGATCTCTCTAGCTCACAAAGGATTACATTGTTTCATACATTATGCCTCTTTATAGCCAACAAGTAGTCTTCGGCCGAACATCTCCATGTCGCAAGTCCGAACACCTATGCGGTAGCTCCTCTTGAAACACTAAAGACTCCATGCCTCGATGCGTCCAAGCCAAGCCCCGCCCCAAGCCAATCAAACCTGAACCTGCACACGAACTAGTGGGGGATTAGTGCTTTCGTCCTCGCTTCGTACTGATCAAGTTCCGCTCGCACCCAAACCAAACACTAAGTATCATTAGTGAAACATGCATCTTAATTTGTGATCTTTCTATTTAGCCTTAGGATCATTTTCATGGCATACTTAAACATAGCACCTTATCATAAATGTGTCCAATACCGTGTCCCTGCGGCAGATACAGTTAGACATAATATGAACATAAACATAGTGATCGTGTTCATCTCCGTCCCATATCGCCTAGCCTGCAAGGGTTAGAACTTTACATAAGAAATCATGCAACTCATGCAGCATACCAAATCATAAACTTAGGCAATGCATAAGGGTCGCAGGCCCTGCGCCTGCACCCAACTATCATCTCAGCCCACCGGCCCTATCTATATGAAGGTCACGGTGTTTCTTACCGTAATGGACTTGGCATCTCTTATGTGTAAGCCTATGATCGCTTCGATACGGGTTACTAGCCCAATATTCGAAGGATCCCAAACTTACTGATATCATAGCTTATCATAACACTGGACGGTCGCAATTCGTTCGAATGATGTACACCATAAATATCGTACATAATTTTCTCCTAGGCCGAACGGTCCCGGTGCCCCGGTCGTAACCGTCCGAGGGAAGCCGCACCCGTACACGAGCAATCTGAGTCCATTGACCATGCAATACGCGCCATAGCATACAAGTCATACATTCCAACCAATTTCCCGTTCCATAAACATAAACATATCCATTTCTTTCTTAAGTCCCTTCGGCGTTATGCCCCAACATATCTATATTGATGCACGACGCCCAACGGCTTAGACTCCTCGTACTCATACTCAACGCATTCTATTTATAGTTGTTTCACGTAGCCTAATTCCGTAGTTACTTAGTCATTTCTTAGCTTCCGTACACGAGGGCACGCTTAACGCCATAATCAATATTCTAGACTTAGTGTTCAATATTCTCGGAGCTGTGCATGTGGTGCACATCTCGATATTGTCTTTCAATGTCCAACCACCACCGCCCTACCGCGACCCGTACACTTGATGCACGTCACTTCAATTATTCAATGTTCAATGTTCTATCTTAATTTTCAACACATACTAAGACACTTAATCGCCGAGCCACGCTCGCTAACTCAATAGCAACTTACACATATGATGATATGTTTTATTAGACGTGAAGAAGTAGGAAGAGAGAGTCAAGAACCCTCCCACCTTAAGTCGATACGCCTTGTCGTTCTGCCGACCGCGCCCATGCTGTAGCGGCCCGCTTTCGATCGGCGACGGAACTTCATAATATGCTACCGCCGAGTCAGATCGGCCGGGAACTTAGATGGCCATCTGACTCGATCGCTAAGCTTGGTAAACGTTAACGCCTTGCGGCATCGATTCAATTCGATTTGGACGGAAGATACGAGAATCGATCCAACTAATAGAACGACTTCTGTTGGAACAAGTCCTAGATGCAGCGGGCTGCGTCTCGGCGCACGAGCTCTCTATAAGAGTCCCTTCGACGGGACCGGACCGCTGTATGGTTTTCTTGGAGCTTTGTCGCTTGGCTTGATTGAAGTGCTTTCGCGTCGTTTTCAAGGATGCAATTATAAATTTCGATGCAAGGGGAAAAGAAGGAAATCTAACAAAGTGTTGATGCATTGCAGGAGCTCGCATAACTAAGGATTGACGTTGCGTAGCGCTTCGACGACCTGCACGAAGCCAAGTAATCGGTGGGTGATTCGGCCCCTTCTTTTCTACTCTGTCCCGCAAACTTATTCCTTGCTTCGAATTCATTCAAATCGAACGATGCCAAGTTAATTGCATGCCAATCCACTAAGTCCAAGAACTCGGGAAAATGTATAAATTTAGAGTAATTCACTCCGAAAATACAAGTCTATCACATAAACCAGAAAGTTTAAGGTTCTAGTAAAAAGATAGACTATTTCAAGTACTGCAAAATATTATGAAACGTCGATCGTGGGTTATGATGCCTCGGACAATTTGGTGCCTACGGGACGCTAAATCGGAGTACGGCTTGGGGAAAATGAAACGTTGCATGAGTTGGGGGAAATGATAATGTCGTTCAATACTGTCCGCGCTATACAAAACTGGTTGCATATATAAACTGTTCACGCATTGGCATGGTCATGGACGGCTTGTGCACAAGTTGATATTTTCCTCGAATCGATATCCGGGGCATCGGAATCGACTCGACCTAGGGGGAATGAATAATCGTGCTTCGGCACTGATGCATTGCGGGACCGTCAGTCAGGCTTGCAACCTAGACTGAGCGGGCCGAAATGCCGTTGAGAATAGTCCCACGTGATGTGTAACATCAATGACCACATATAAGATAGCAGCATGCTCACCTATTGTCTTATGCAGGGTAAATATTATCTCTGTTTTTCATGCAGGGACGAGCACGGCCGTGGTAAGAAATACGATAAATTGCTATGGTTCACTGTATGCTTTATTACGCAAAGATGGCTATCGAATATGAACTGAATTCATATAGTTCTAATAGAAAGACAACTCTAAAGCATGCCTATCCTATCAATCAGAGTCGGTTTAGACGAGTTGGTTCGTCTCGTCCACTTAGCAAGTGTGCTAATCCCCTCCCCCAATTTCCTCCAGGTGCGACGGGCGATCGCAACTAAACTGGAACTGAAGTACGGAGAGGCGTTTTGAAGCTCTTCCTATGCAGAAGTATTTTGAAGCCAATTCAAGTCGACGGCTTTGTATAAAGGGGCGAATGTATGGGACGGCAAGCGTTAGTTCAGGCAACTTGTCGAATGTATCTTCTTTCTGTTTTCAATCAATGTAGCCGCAACGGCATCCAATGTAAATTACGACTTGCACTTCGTTGCAAGCTATGAATGAAAAGCATTTCTATCTTCCTATACTGCGTCTTATATTCTGATGTGATTTGTGAAGTTTCGACTTGGCGTATTTATATCAAAATCAAAAGATAACCATTTGAGAACTTGTCATCTTGCCTTGCACGAGCGCAACTTCAGGCTCGTGCGGCATCACGCCTTAGCGAGGACGATCGAATCGACAAAGTAACACCGGGGACGAACGGTTTGTCGACTCAGGGCGTGACAAATTGGTATCAGAGCACAGTTATGTTTCCTCGGATTTTCAAAAGATGTTTCATTATTAGAATGTCCGTTGCGATGGCTCGATTGAATGCTTGTCGGCATATTGCGTGAAATAAAAGTTCCATACAGGTAAGCCCGTAGATATTTTGAAAAATACTAACGGGTTTACTCTGTTTTGTAGGAATGACTAAGAAAAGGAACAATCCCGCCCCAACCCAAACTGTAGATAGTACGTCGAGCACAAAAAGCACCGAGCCTAGCGAGACGACTATGCAAAAGATGCTACAGTTGATGGAGTTGCAGCAGCAGCAGTTTCAGACACAATTCAAAGCCCAATTCGAAGCGCAACAAAAACAGATGAATGCCCTGACTCAAATAGTGAGCAAAATAGCGGAGAATACGAAGACGACGGACGAAGAGACCGGGGAAGAGCAAGGCGACCAAGAAGAAAACGAGGAAGAAGAGACTCAACCGCAAATGATAGATTCTTCTTCCTTGTTCAAGGCAAAGGAGTTCCGCAAGATGAATCCACCGAAGTTCAACGGCCGAGCGGAGCCTGATGTGATCGTGGGATGGCTCGCGGAGATGGAGGACCTGTTTAATCTGCTTAGCATCGAAGGGTCCCAGCGGGTAACTTGTACGACGTTACAGCTACAACTGAGGGCGTATGACTGGTAGGCCGCTAAAAAGCAGGAAATCTATGAAGCAGATACAGACGCCACGATTTCCTGGAAAATGTTCAAGGAAGCCTTCCTCGAACAGTACGTTCCTCGCGCCGTCCGTCAACAAAAAGAAGACGAGTTTATGATGCTGCGACAGGGAAATATGTCTGTCGACGATTATGATTCGAGCTTCTCAAAGCTGGCGAAGTTTGCCGGCGCCTTCCTGCCCAACAAGGACGCATGGTGTGAACGATTCCAACAAGGCCTGAATGACGAACTGCGAAGGGACGTCATGAATCAGAGGTGTCGAACATACCGCGAATCCTATAATGCCGCTCTTAATAGTGAGCGCGTCTTTGGCCGTATGTCGAGTAGAGGCATCCGTAACAACTTCAACAAGCGTCCTAACGACGCCGGCGCCGGGGGATCGGGAATAACAAAGCATCCGAACAGATTCGATGATCGAGGCCATGGCAGTCAACACTGCACCAGGTGCGGTAGGCGTGGGCACCGAACCGTCGACTGCGTCACGAGATCTTGCTACAAGTGTGGCGAGGTAGGCCATATAGTTACATATTGCCCGCACAAAGGTCCGAATCAACATAACCTACCGAGGAACATCCCGAATCCGCATAAAGCGCCGATACTGCAAGGCGCAAATGCGGTACCCGTCAACCAGCAGAACCAACGACACGGAGCTCAAGGCCGAGTTTATGCCTTAACTCAGGATGAGGCGTTCGTGTCCGATACTGTTGTAACAGGTATATTACTCTACAAAAGTATACCTGCTCGAGTCTTATTCGATTCGGGTGCGACGCATAGCTTTATATCTGCTGATTTTGCGAAAGAAAATAAAATAACCATGCAATCACTAGATATAAATATTAGCGTTAGCACTCCGTCGGGAGTCGATTTGCCTGCGAACTTTATTTGTAGGGATGGCCACATTTGCATCAGAGGAAGATATCTATCCCTGGATGCCGTCGTATTAGACATCAAAGATTACGACATCATCCTGGGCATGGACTGGTTGGGCGCATGTCGTACAACGATTGAGTGCGCGGAGAAGAGAGTGGTGTTTCGTCTTCCTGGCGAGACAGAGTTCTCATATTCGTGCGGTACGGTCTCGAAGATGGCAATGATGGTGTCGGTAATCTCGGCGAGGCGTATGATGCGTTCCGGCTGCGCGGGATACTTGGCATCAGTCCGAGACACGCGGAAGGATAATACAAACACAATGCAGACTGATGTTGTGGCAGATTTTCCCGACGTTTTTCCTGACGAGATGCCAGGGATGCCGCCGGATCGAGAAATTGAATTCAGCATCGACACCTTTCCGGATACACGGCCGATATCCAAGGCGCCTTATCGAATGGCTCCAGCAGAACTGAAGGAACTGAAGGTGCAATTACAAGAGTTGCTAGACCGCGGATTTATTCGCCCTAGCGTCTCTCCGTGGGGAGCTCCCGTATTGTTCGTGAAGAAGAAAGATGGGTCGTTGCGGCTATGCATCGACTATCGGGAACTCAACAAGGCGACCATGCGGAACAAGTATCCTTTGCCGCGAATCGACGACTTGTTTGACCAACTGCAAGGCGCGGCAATATTTTCAAAAATCGATCTTCGTTCGGGCTATCATCAGTTGAAGATCAAGTTCGACGACATATCGAAGTCTGCCTTCCGCACACGATATGGTCATTACGAATTCCTCGTCATGCCGTTCGGTTTGACGAATGCCCCGGCCGCTTTCATGGATCTGATGAACCGAGTCTTCCGACCTCAAATAGATAAATTTGTAGTCGTATTCATCGATGATATCCTTGTCTACTCAAAGATTCGGGAAGAGCACGCAGAACATTTGAAGACGGTACTGCAGATTCTGCGTGAAAACAAATTGTACGCCAAGCAGAGTAAGTGCGAGTTCTGGATGAGTAGCGTGACATTCCTCGGGCATGTAATTTCTGCCGAAGGTGTCGCGGTGGACCCAAAGAAGATTGATGAGGTGGTGGATTGGAAACGACCTGCCTCGGCTAGCGACATTCGGAGTTTCCTTGGCTTAGCGGGCTACTACCGTAGGTTCGTGCGAAGCTTTTCGAAACTAGCATCGCCTCTGACTCGCCTCACCCAGAAGGAAGTAGTATTTGAATGGAGCGACGACTGTGAATCCAGCTTTCAAGAGTTGAAGCAACGGCTCGTCTCAGCTCCAATCCTTGCACTTCCAAACGGTCCCGAAGGCTTTCAGATATTCAGCGACGCGTCGGGAACTGGCCTCGGGTGCGTACTCATGCAGAGAGACAAAGTCATCTCCTACGCTTCACGGCAGTTGAAGCAGCACGAGAAAATTACCCGACGCACGACTTAGAATTGGCGGCGATCGTCTTTGCATTGAAGTTATGGCGACACTATCTCTACGGCGTAGCATGCAGAATCTACACAGATCATAAAAGCCTGAAGTACTTGTTCACGCAACGGGAACTCAACCTACGACAGCGACGATGGCTCGAACTCATAAAAGATTACGAGCTAACGATCGAGTACACGCCGGGCAAGGGAAACGTGGTGGCCGACGCACTCAGCAGAATATTTATGGGAACACTGGCCATAAACAAGGAAATACGGCGAGACCTTGAAGCGATGGATATCGAACTCGGAATTGAGTATCGACATCTGCACCTAGCTCAACTGAAGTTAGGATCGAGCCTGCTTAGCAAGATAAAGACCGCACAGGAGGACGACTCATTCCTGAAGAAAATGCGCGAGCTAATTTCAACGGGAAGGGCGACTGACTTTGCGGAAGACGGAGACGGGACGATGCGACTAAAGGGAAGGCTCTGCATTCCTGAAACTGCCGAACTCAGAAAAGAAATTCTGACGGAGGCGCATTATGCGAAGTACTCGTTACATCCTGGGAGCACCAAGATGTACAAGGACTTGTGCACAAACTTTTGGTGGCACGGCATGAAGAAAGACGTGGCTACGTTCGTATCGCAATGCATGGCGTGTCAGCAGGTGAAGGCAGAACACCAGAGGCCCGGCGGAGAGCTGCAGAACATCCCCATTCCCGAGTGGAAGTGGGACAATATCTCGATGGATTTCATTATGGGATTTCTGAAGACGCCGTGGGGGAATGACGCGATTTGGGCCATTGTTGATAGATTGACCAAGTCGGCTCACTTCATCGCAATTAAAGTAGGATGGAGCGTCGATCGGTTAGCGCAAATCTACGTCGATGAGATTGTTCGACTGCACGGGGTGCCGGCCTCAATAATTTCGGACAGAGACGGGCGATTCCTATCGCGTTTCTGGACGAGCCTCCAAGCGGCGATGGGAACCAAACTGAACTTTAGTTCGGCGTACCATCCACAAACAGACGGACAGACGGAGAGGGTAAATCAAATCCTAGAAGACATGCTGCGTCTGTGTGCGATCGACCTAAAGACTAGTTGGGATACGCATTTGCCGCTTGCGGAGTTTGCGTATAACAACAGTTATCAGTCGAGTATTCAGATGGCTCCCTACGAAGCGCTCTACGGGAGGAAGTGCCGTTCGCTGATATGCTGGGATGAAGTCGGAGAGCGACAAGTGCTGGGACCGGAACTAGTGGAGCAGGCCGTCGAAAAGGTCCGCTTGATTCGAGATAGACTCCGCATCGCGCAAAGTCGACAAAAGAGCTACGCAGATCTTCGTCGACGACCGCTAGAGTTTTTGGCCGGGGACCATGTGTTTCTGAAAGTAACGCCCATGCGCGGAGTGATGCGGTTCGGCGTTAAAGGCAAATTGAGCCCGAGATTTGTAGGCCCCTTCGAGATCATCGAACGAGTTGCGACGGTTGCTTATCGGATCGCGCTACCTCCTGCCTTAGCCGATGTGCACGATGTTTTCCACATTTCACAACTTCGAAAATACGTGCACGATCCAAGTCATGTGGTTAGCTTCGATCAGTTGGAGCTACGTACTGACTTGTCTTACTCGGAGGAGCCTATTCAAATTTTGGACCGCAAGGAAAAGGTACTGCAACATCGGTCGATGTCCTTGGTCCACGTGCTTTGGCGGAACCATTCAGTCGAGGAGTCGACATGGGAGATGGAGGCGGAGATGAAGGAGAAGTACCCCGCGTTGTTCGTCTAAATTAAGGTCAGACCCTTGTTCTTAAGTTTCGGGACGAAACTTTTTCTTAGTGGTATATTATGTAGCGCCCCGCTTTCGATCGGCGACGGAACTTCATAATATGCTAGCGCCGAGTCAGATCGGCCGAGAACTTAGATGGCCATCTGACTCGATCGCTAAGCTTGGTAAACGTTAACGCCTTGCGGCATCGATTCAATTTGATTTGGACGGAAGATACGAGAATCGATCCAACTAATGGAACGACTTCTGTTGGAACAAGTCCTAGATGCAGCGGGCTGCGTCTCGGCACGCGAGCTCTCTATAAGAGTCCCTTCGACGGGACCGGACCGCTGTATGGTTTTCTTGGAGCTTTGCCGCTTGGCTTGATTGAAGTGCTTTCGCGTCGTTTTCAAGGATGCAATTACAAATTTCGATGCAAGGGAAAAAGAAGAAAATCTAACAAAGTGTTGATGCATTGCAGGAGCTCGCGTAACTAAGGATTGACGTTGCGTAGCGCTTCGACGACCTGCACGAAGCCAAGTAATCGGTGGGTGATTCGGCCCCTTCTTTTCTACTCTGTCCCGCAAACTTATTCCTTGCTTCGAATTCATTCAAATCGAACGATGCCAAGTTAATTGCATGCCAATCCACTAAGTCCAAGAACTCGGGAAAATGTATAAATTTAGAGTAATTCACTCCGAAAATACAAGTCTATCACATAAACCAGAAAGTTTAAGGTTCTAGTAAAAAGATAGACTATTTCAAGTGCTGCAAAATATTATGAAACGTCGATCGTGGGTTATGATGCCTCGGACAATTTGGTGCCTACGGGACGCTAAATCGGAGTACGGCTTGGGGAAAATGAAACGTTGCATGAGTTGGGGGAAATGATAATGTCGTTCAATACTGTCCGCGCTATACAAAACTGGTTGCATATATAAACTGTTCACGCATTGGCATGGTCATGGACGGCTTGTGCACAAGTTGATATTTCCTCGAATCGATATCCGGTGCATCGGAATCGACTCGACCTAGGGGGAATGAATAATCGTGCTTCAGCACTGATGCATTGCGGGACCGTCAGTCAGGCTTGCAACCTAGACTGAGCGGGCCGAAATGCCGTTGAGAATAGTCCCACGTGATGTGTAACATCAATGACCGCATATAAGATAGCAGCATGCTCACCTATTGTCTTATGCAGGGTAAATATTATCTCTGTTTTTCATGCAGGGACGAGCACGGCCGTGGTAAGAAATACGATAAATTGCTATGGTTCACTGTATGCTTTATTACGCAAAGATGGCTATCGAATATGAACTGAATTCATATAGTTCTAATAGAAAGACAACTCTAAAGCATGCCTATCCTATCAATCAGAGTCGGTTTAGACGAGTGGTTCGTCTCGTCCACTTAGCAAGTGTGCTAATCCCTCCCCCAATTTCCCCAGGTGCGACGGGCGATCGCAACTAAACTGGAACTGAAGTACGGAGAGGCGTTTTGAAGCTCTTCCTATGCAGAAGTATTTTGAAGCCAATTCAAGTCGACGGCTTTGTATAAAGGGCGAATGTATGGGACGGCAAGCGTTAGTTCAGGCAACTTGTCGAATGTATCTTCTTTCTATTTTCAATCAATGTAGCCGCAACGGCATCCAATGTAAATTACGACTTGCACTTCGTTGCAAGCTATGAATGAAAAGCATTTCTATCTTCCTATACTGCGTCTTATATTCTGATGTGATTTTGAAGTTTCGACTTGGCATTTTATATCAAAATCAAAAGATAACCATTTGAGAACTTGTCATCTTGCCTTGCACGAGCGCAACTCCAGGCTCGTGCGGCATCACGCCTTAGCGAGGACGATCGAATAGGCAAAGTAACACCGGGACGAACGGTTTGTCGACTCGGGGCGTGACACATGCCACGATCCGTAATCCAGCATAAAAGCATGCATGCCACCAGATCAACTAAATCAGCACTTGCTCAAACGGGGCTTATCCTTTGCATCGATTCGATTCATAGATTCCAATCGACTCAAGCTTACCTTGTGGCCAACGTAACTCTGCATCGATTCGCATCGATATCTCATTGGGTCAATGCAACTCTTCGAGTCAGCGACGCATCATAATGCACCGTACGAAGCGGAGCATTATAAAATATACCTATTTGATATTTATACAGGGTTATGCTGATTATGAATGAATAGTTAATTCATTTGGATTAAGAGCTTAAATTTAGCCCCGACACGGGCTAAAGTGAACTTTATAGGACTTAATACTATGATAAGCTAGTGAATCCCTAGTCTAAATGTACAATGAAACGAAATGTAATCA